>PVKA01012968.1:0-56298 GCA_004027165.1 Ctenomys sociabilis | reverse complement strand
AAAAAAAAAAAAAAAAAAGGATGGTAGAGCTAATGCTCCGTGCTGCCAGCTGGGATCGAGCCTTGAGATAGAGGCTATGACTTCCTGGGGCTTGAAAGACTACATCAAAGCTGAAGCACCAGACTTCCCAAAAAACATTAAATACTATATAATGCAGATTACTCTCTCTGCATATGGCAGAGGTAAATGTAGGCCACCCACCTAACTCAGCTCACAGTAGTCACCTACTTCCCATAATTCTCAGCCAATCTCCCTCAAGCCCCTACTGAATAAAAACCAGGTGAGGCCCTGGACTCCCCAATGACTGAAATATAATTTTTTTTTTTTTTTGCGGAACCAGGGAATTGAACTCAGGTCCTTGTGCTTGCCAGGGAAGTGCTTATTCCACTGAGTCATCTCCCTGGCCCTGAAATATAATTTAGTGGCTTTATTTTTGCCTTGGGTTGCATGGAAACTGGTAGACTGGAATCAGCTCGATGAGATTCCAATAATGTAACTTTAGGATTACAAATACTGGTTTCTTGGACTGAAATGAGGACCTGGGAGTCTCCTATAAAATTCAGGGAGACAGAAAATTGGATGGAGTCAGAAACCAGGGAAAGGGAAGGGAAGGGAGCTGCTGTGTCAGCAGATATGAAGCACTGGAACAGATGGTGGTGACAGCCACACAGGACTGTGACTGTGTGTATGCCAACTGTATTGTTATTTTACCACAGTGCACACACACAAAAAGAATGCACTTGGCTACCTGTGTCCCAAGCACTGGAAATGCCTGAGAAATCACAATCATCAAGGAAGCGGCTCCACTGCAGTTTATTGAGACTCTTGTTGGGTTCAGGGCAGCACCTAGTACCTTCTCTGTCATGTGAGGTGGCAGCTGCTTCTCCACTCAAGATTGAGACACCCAAGGCTTCTATTTCTTAGGTGTCATTTTGATGCACCATGAATCATGTGTAACTGAGCATCAGGTGGAATCCTGCCTGCATTGGTCCTGGCTCTCCCTCTGGTGGGGGCTTCCCAGCCCCATCCGCTGTGTGTCCGAGGTCCTCTTCAGGCTCTTGTCACTGCCCCAGAGAGGCCAGGTAGGCATACCAGAACAGAGCCACTAGGTTGGCAAAGAGCACCCGGAACTGCCAAGGGAGTCAGACAGAGGTGACATCAGCAGGGTAAGCATGCCGTTATTTCCCGCCCGCTGTTCTACTTACTGTGCTTTAGTTTGTACCCAACTCAGTGCTAGGCCCAGCAGAGGCAAGAGACCCAGCGGTGCTCACCCCACCATGGGGGACATTTGTGTTCCCGCATCCATGGCCCTGTACATGCACAAACATCTGTTTTCCTCAGAGAGCTGCTCTTGAGGTTCAGTGTTCATCTGGGTGGGGTAGTTCCCAATGGAAGCAGAAGACTGGAGAGGGCAGATAGCTGTTCCTTTCCTTCACTGAATGCACCTTGGTGTGTCTGTCTGGCACCCGCCCCACCCAGAGCCACCTGCTGGCAGGTGCATTCTCCTGGCATGTGGGTCCAGGACAGCAGCAGCCTGTCAGCTCATTAGCCATGCAGTGCCCGGCATGTACCTACTGAATGCTTTTTCTGCCCCTTATGATTCATCCACATGTACCCATCTGAAATGGAAACTGTGATGGTTAACCTTTTGTTTCTTCCAGTACTGGGGACTGAACCTAGGGGCTTTCCCACTAACCTACATCCCCAACCCTGTTTTACGTTGCCACTGGGCCTCAGTAAGAGGCCTAATGGCTCAGGATAGACTCAGACTTTTCAGTCCTTCTGCTTCAGCCTCCTAAGTGCTGGAATCACAAACATGTCCTGTGCTGCCCACCAGTGACATTTAATTTTGGATTTCTTGAAAGCAGCTGCCTTGGGGGATCAGTGCGGGCACTCTCAGGCAGAGGCTGGGCCCTGGCTCTTCTTCTTTGGCATTCTTTGTTCATATGCTGCTAGCCAGCTGCCACAGCGTTAGCAGCTCCTAGCCAGGCATGGTGGCACACACCTAGAATCTCAGCACTTAGAAGAACAAGGCAAGAGGATCACCACGAGTTTGAGGCCAGCCTAAGTGTATAGTGAGACCCTATCTCAAAAAAACCCAACCAGGACCAGGGAGATAGCTCAGTAGAATAAGCACTTGCCTGGCAAGCGCAAGGGCCTGAGTTGAGTCCCTAATACTGCAAAAACAAAAAACAACCCCCCAAAACAAACAAAAAACCCCAAACAAACAAAAAAACTTGGCACATTTCTGCCCTGTAACCAGCAATGGTGGACTGAACCCTTCCAAACTGAGCTAAATCTCTTTGACTGTAGGTGCCAGGAATTGCACGGCAGCAAGGGAAGTTACTCTCTATCTCTGTGCCAGATGCCACTCAGGCAACTGCCTGCATGCAGAGGCCCTGCGAAGGCACCAGTCTGTGGGCCTGGAGAAGCCCCACTGCCTCACCTTTGATGGTTATGGAACCCCATACATCTACAGGCAGCACACCTGTGGCCACGCTGCCCCAGCCTCCAGCCACCTGACTCCTGTTTCTCCCTACTTCTACTGCGAGGAAGCCGAGGCTGTCCTGCAAGTCACAGTCCTCCAGCTGCCCGAGTGCTGCTGGCATGACAGACACGCACCACCACAGGTGGCTCCCTAATACATACTGTTCAGTTGCGTACAGAAGCAGGTTCCTGAGCAGCCAGGCCCACTGCCCCAGGCTGGGTACCTAGGCATCATGAAGACCCTGACCTGCTCTCTAGGTCTTGACAAGGTACCTCATATCCAGCTCCCAGTGAGACTGAAGGGGGCCCCATGCTAGAATAACGCGCACAGGGTGCTCAGACCCAGCAGAGTCCTGCCTACATGTGCTGCACACTGAACCCTCGAAATCTGGAGCCCTCGTGGGTACTGGAGGCTGAGAGTAGTGACTGTAGTGCCCCTGGAGCCCTGGCTCCTGCTGTCCTGCATCCCTGCCAGCCCAGAAAAGCCCAGTTGTGCCACCCTTCTTCAATGGGCAGCAGCCCCTTAAGGCTATAGGTTCTCCCAAAGGGGCCACTTGTGCACAGCTGAGGTGTGGCTACATCTGCAGCTAATGAGCTCCTGATCCTGGCGAACCAGAAAGTCTAACTAACACTAAGCCATGGGCATCCCTGGTGCTGATTCTGAGCTGAACCTGCTGACTGCATGGACGACAGTGGCTCTGCAGCTGAACACACAGGACACATTCACTCAGGGAGATGACACAGGGCTTGAGGGAAAGCGCAGCTTGCTAGGAGCCTGTGCACACGAGGCTACGGGAGGCGTCACCTGCAGGGGCACGTAGTTGATGTTGATGAACTGCACTGGGGTCCACACACGCCAGTTCGTCCTCAGGGCAGGCCAGAAGCTGCTCCTCACCCTGGCAGCAAGGGCTGCAGCACCCTTCCCCTGTGAGAGGCAAAGGCGGTGAGCACCACACAGGCCACCTAAGCTCACAGTGAATGTTGTGTTTTCTGAGGCAGGATCTCAGGCTGGCCTCAACTCAAGGCAGTTTTCCTGCCTCAGTCTCCAGCCTGCTGATATTACAGGCATGCACTGCCATGCCAGGCCAGAAGGGCAGACTCGAGCACATAAAGTTTTAGAACTGTCATATGGAGCAGAACACTGTCAATACTTTTGCTTATACAGATTTAACTTTAGACAGACATTTTTAACTTACATAAATTTTTAAAACTGGCCAGGTATGATGCTACACACCTGTAATCCCAGCACTCAGGCAGCTCAGGTAGCGATTCACTGAGTTTGAAGCCAGCTTGGGCTATATAGTGAAACTATGTCTCCAAAGTAAGTAACTAAATACCTCAAAATGAAAAAAATATTTATAATCTGTATTTGGTAAAAGACTGATATCAATATGTACAAATATATAGATCTGTGAGAAAAACACTAGTGAAAGATAAAGTTCAGGGGAATAAAGACGGGAAGACAGAGCCAGCCAGACAGCTCAGAGGATTAAAGTGCCTGCTTAGGCATGGTGCAGTGGTGGGGGGTGGGGGTGGGCTGGGAGGCATGTGCCTGTAATCCCAGTACTTGGGAGGCAATCTGTATGGTGAGACCCTGTAGACCCTGTACTAAATACAAAAAAAAAAAAAAAAAAGAAAGAAAAGAAAAAAAGCTGGGGAGATAGCTCAGTGGTCTAAGTGCCTGCCTGGCTATACAAGGACCTGGTTCGATCCCAGGTATACATGCAGGGTGCAGCACATGCAGGTAGGACTCTGCTGGGTCTGAGCAACCTGTACCCATGCTGCACTGGCCCCAGAGCCCTGGGCAGACCATGCCAACCGCTGAAACTGGGTGTGGTGGTGCATGCCTGTAATCCCAGTGTTGGGGAAGCTGAGACAGGAGGATCACTAGGAATCCAAGCTGCATAGCAGACCCTATACCAAATAAATAAATTAAATATTGAAAAATTAAAGTTCAGGGAAAAATACACATAGCAGGTAAATACATATATAATCATTCAACCTTATAAATATATACAAATAAATGTAGTTTTTTTCCAATAGCCGTGATAGTGAACTTTACGGTGCTTCAGTGATACAAACAGCCTGCTCTAGCACACAAGCCATAGATTTGCTACCATGGAGCTTCAGGGTTCCAGACTCTGAAAGGCTTCTGAAGCATCCAAGACAGCCTTATGCTTTTGGTGCCATGGATGTCTAGGGACACCTCAGTATCATGTTTCATGAGTATATAAAATAAAATACATGGGACTCAAAGTACAGTTGTCATTATACTCAAATACAGTTGTCAAAACAGGGCAGCAATCCCAGGACAGTTCATGGGCTCCTGGTCAACATATTCAGTGGGGCGTCATGAGGCATGATCTGAGAATGATGTGCACCAGCATGCCTAAGACTGCTGATATGTACCTATGTGTCTCCAATTCCCCCAGACATAGGGTGCTGCCAACACTGGGTGGTCAGCTGCTACATTTACACAGAAAGACACATACATTCAAGCCAATTACGGAGAGGTGCCCAGACCCTCAGAGTCTGCAGATACCTACCTCTAGTAGATTCATGGTGAGGAAGAACAGTAGCAGGAAGGCTGGGGCAAAGAGCAGGCGGTCCAGGAGTAACCTCTTAATGGCAGCCAAGGGAACATCAGGAGGGACCCATTGCTCCAGGAAGTGGTAGAAGTAGTGGCTCAGGGGGCCTGTGATGAAGAACCTGAGGCCCACAGGGGTGTAAGCAGGACTGATTCTCCACCCCAATCCATCCCTATTCTACGGTGCCCCCTGAAGTGTTAATAAGTCTGGTGCCAGGGCTTCTCAAAAGGGGTGAGGGGCTGAATGGTGCCTCCCACCACTTCTCCTCGTACACCGCTATCTGGGGATAACACTTCTTTTTTTGTTTTTTATTTTGGTGGAACTGGGGATTGAACTCAGGCCCTTGTGCTTGCCAGGGAACCACTTATTCCACTGAGCCATCTCCACGGCCCAACACTTCTTTAAACACTATGGAAAAATGACTCAGGTGAACATACCTGAAAGTACAAAAATGGTCTGTGTGAATTTTGAATTAAAAAAATATTCTCAAGTTGGGGGATGTAGCTAAGAAGGAGCAAGCACAAGGCCCTAGGTTTAAGTTCTTAACTCTGGAGGCAGCAAAAAAAAGAAAGAAAAAATCTGGCAATGGTGCATCACACACTTAATTCCAATACTTGGGAAGCAGAGGCAGGAAGATCAAGAATTCAAGGCCAGCCTGGACTATAGAATAAGACCTTGTCTCAAAAAACAAATCAAAACAAAAATATGTATGTATGTATGTATGTATGTGTAAGAACACTACATAAACAACATAAACTGACTTTTACCCCACGATTACTTAGGTGCTCTTTCAAAAGCCACTTTCCCAGACTAGACCTTCCAAGACCTTGTGTTAGCAGGTGTGCTCTACCGGGCAGTCCCTTTGCAGTTCTCACCCGTAGGCTGCATATCTGAGAGGCCCACTGACATCTATGCTTTCAGAGTCTTCTTTCTTCTGCTTCTTCTTAATCATTTGGGCCAGGAAGTTCCCAAGTGCTGACAAAATGCCACTGTGGACAAAGAGGCAATCAGAAAACAGAAGAAATAGCCCTCGGGTGTTCCTTTTCTTGCTGAAGGAAGGCTAGAGCTAGCAGGGCTGCTCTGAGATCACTGGATGGGTTGGCGGGGCAGCAGCTGCAGAACCCAACACAGCAGCACACCAACAGGTGCTAGTAACCATGCATTAATGTTACAAAGGCATGGAGTTAAAGCAACCGTTTCTAGCGTGGACACATGACCCTAGATATGTAGTGAAACTGCACAAAATTCACATACACCGAATACAAGAAAAATGGAAGAGAAATACCCGTGGGGTCCGGATTGGCTACATTTGCCTCAGACACTGTACCTTGGTTTTGTAATTGTTTCCAAAGGGAAAGGTTCCTACCTCTGGGATTCCTAAGCTGGTTCTGTAAGGTGGAGATGGGCTTGTTACTCCCTCTACAACTGGGTCTATGGCTGCCTTGGGAACTATAAAATCCGTAAGTCTCAGCACAGCATGAGACCTTCTAATCTGACTCTTGGTTACTTCGTGGCTTTTTGTTTGTTTGTTTTGCAGGGTCTCGCCATGCAGTTCAGGCCGGCCTTGAGCTCACTCTGTAGCCCAGGCTGGTCTCGAACTCGCAGCGATCCTCCTGCCTGAGCCTCCCGGGTGCTGGGATCACAGGTGTGCGCCACCAGGCTTGGTCTTCGGCTGCTTCTTTCTCACTCCATCCGGCCTGCGCGCGCCCCAGGACTTCTGCCCCACCCGCCGCGCCCTCTTTCCAGGGCATCTCCGCACGCTTGAGGTCGCTGTCCGGTTGGCCGCTGACCACCGCTGTGCGGTCCCTTTAGTCCTTGTAGTTCTTCCCGGGAACCTCGCGCAGCCCGTGACGCCTGCCCCGCACGCACAGCGGCGCCGCTCTGCTTGGGGGCTGGGTCCGCGGAGGACACGCGCCCCTCCTGCGCCCACCTGGTGGCAGCCTTGGTGAGCACCGGATAGAGCCGCAGGAGCAGCAGGTAGCGGGCGAGCGCGTGCCGCGGGAACGCCCCGATCGCGGGCTCCGCACGCAGCTTGGACGCGGCGGGCGCCATCTCCGTCCACGTCTCGGTCTCCGCCGCGCACCGCCCCGGGGCACCGACCCAGCCAAGGCCGGGCTAGGCGCCCAGCTGGGGGCTCGGGACCCGGGGCGGGGACGGCCTGACATATCCCGCCCCATCGCGGGCCGCCGCTCCCCTAGCCAGACTCGCCGTGCGCCGCAAGCCCCTACCTACACTTTTTCCCGGTCCCTGACCCCCGCCCCCGCAGGCGCTGCGCCTATGGGAGAGCAGCGGGGCGGGATGGGGCGGGGCTGGCCGCACGCCTGCGCACTCGGCAGCGCGAGGCCCCAGTAGCCCCTGCGGCGGGCGCCGCGGCCTAGGAGCGCCTGCTGCGGGGGCGTTGCGCCTCCTGATTGGACGCCGGCCCTTGCAGGCTTCGCGAGAGCAGCGAGAGCGCGCCAAATTTATTCCTGCGGTGGAGAAGTCTGCGGGTTGCGCTATGGTGCTAAGAAACAGCGGGCGGAGGTTCGCGGAGCTCGGCGCGGACGGCGAGGCCATCCGGTGAGGGTCGTCCCCGCTACCGGGCGTCCGTGGGGCGGCGGGCGGGCACGAGGGGACGTCCCCCTCTCCTCAGTGGAGGTAGGTGCGGCCCAGCTGCGCGGCCGCGCTCGGCGGGTCTAGACTGCGACGCGGAAGGCGAGCTGGCGGGGGACGCCGGTGTGTCGAGGGTGTCCTGCGATCCGGCTGCCACCCCGCTCCGTCTCTGCGGAAGGGAACCCCGGTAGCCCTTTGCGTAGGGGTTGTCGTGAAGATGGAATGAGTGTGCGGAGTGGCTGGGACGGCGTCTGTGACAAGAGCAACTAGTGTTAGCCTCGTGACTATGCCCGTTCTCCAGATTTTGAACTATTTCAGGGGGCGAGGGGAGCATTAATCTGCCAGCCGGGGGTGGTTATAGTCTTCTGTAGGAAGTGAGGATATTAATCTTGGAATATAGGTGTTTTCAGATGGAGATGACTATGGAATACTTTCAGGCGAAGGAAGGGTTTTTCTTGAGAAAAGGTTCTGTTTTTTGTTTGTTTGTTTTTTTTTCCGGAATCAGGGATTGAACACAGGTCCTTGAGCTTGCCAGGGAAGAGCTTACTCCACTGAGCCATCTCCCCAGCCACAAAGGTTCTGTTTGTACTTCTGTTTATAAATTAACTGGCGAACTAAGTTATGGTAGCGAAGGACATTCTGCAGAGACTTGGTTAAGATAATTTTAATTGTTTTCTTTAAGTGATCCTACTTTGCACTTATAGCTTTTGTAAATGGCTTTTCTATTTTTTTTGTCTTTTTGAGACAGGGTCTCATTGTGCAGTTCAGGCTGGCCTTAAGCTCACTTTGTAGCTCTGGCTGGTCTCGAACTCACAACAATCCTGCCTCAGCCTCCCGAGTGCTGGGATTACAGGCATGCGCCACCACGCCCGGCTTCTGGCTTTTCTTTTTAACCTCTTATAAATACTTGTGTTGAACGTCCATATGTAGAATGAATATTGCCCTTTCCTTGTCGTAAATTAGTTGAAGTAAAATTGTAGGAAAAAATGATACAATATTTTAGAAACACATTATAAAGACCTCTAACACTATCCACTGCGGGAATCAGCCTCCAAACTGATCTAGGGGTATGATGAATAAAAAGATAAAAAAGGCAAATTTTTAAGGAGGGAAGATCAGGAAACTCCCATTTCAAGAAGATGAGAGCCTTGGGCGTCCAGAAAGTCCCCTTTTTATTACTAAAACAAGCCAATGTAGCAGTCATACAATCTGATTACATAGCCCAGTCTCCCACAGTCCATGACAGTGTGGTCATATAGTTTTATTAATAATTGGCATTGTTCTATGAATAACTGCTACAAAGATAACAATATGCAATGTATTAATTATTGTAACTGTCCTATTAACCTGTTTTGAAACTCATTGCTATTTATTTCTCAATAAAATTAATAAAAAAAAAAACCAAACTGGTATTGTTAACCAGGGATGGTGCACAAGACCGGCCTGAACTGCTTAGTCTCCATCTCAAAAAGATAGTAAAATAAAATTAACAAGTAAATGGTATTGTTGCTGTGGTAACAGAAACACCTAAAAACCCATCCAGGATTTGGAGCCAGATTTATTCAATGTCAGATGGGCATCCTTATAAAAATGTTAACCCCTGATCCTTGGTGGTCTAACACTTGTATGGGATGAGCAAGCAGGAAGTATAGAAAGGCTCCTCAATTGGGGATTGGTTCTTACTGTATGCATTACAGCAACCAGGGAGGAGGAACTGTAACTAACCAGAGCTGGCAACTAACTCACTACCTGGAGCACACTGGGGGAGAGGAGTCATCTTGTTACGCTGTGGGAGAGCATGGTGGTACAGTCCCTGTACTCGCTGGGGAGGCTGAGGCGGGAAGAGTACCACAAGCTTGAGGCCAGCCTCCACTACAGAGTGTTTCAAAAAACATACTCTAGGCTGGGTATGGTGCCTCATCCCTAGTGGTAAGGAGGCCAGGGGAGGAGAATTCAAGGCTAGCCCAGGATGAGTTTAGGAGTGCTCGGCCTACCTGTTTGCAGCCCACAGCATCCACGTTCTAGCAAATGCTTAAAGGTAGTTAGAATCATCCTGGGTTGGGAGAGGTGGTGAAAGGAATGATACCTGTGAGTAGCTGGGGAGGAAGGCCTTTGACACCTGGCACCCACCCTTGTCCTGTCTGGACCATGCCAAGTGGGCCAAGAAGAGCCAGCCTGGGTCTTCCTGCTTGGCCAAGGCCAAGAAGCAGATGTAGGAAGTGTGCTCACTTCTGCACGAGCATGTGTTTACCATCTCCCACTTGATTATCAACCTCTTTCCTCACATATGTATACCCCCATCCTTGCCCCCCAGCATTGATACTGAGTATTTTTTCTTTTTTTTTGAAAGTCACGCTGGACTCAAACTTGTGATCCTGCTGCCTTCTGACTCAGCCTCTAAAAGTGCTGGGATTGGTCACTTGCATCACCACGCCAGACTCTGCTCATGGGTTTCTGAAGTAGCTCATTTATTACATTAAGACAAGGCATAGGACATTGGTGCTTAGTGTACATTCTTAGGGACTGAAAAACATACTTGGCTTAGGAAATAGGCTTTTTGGCTAAAAGCATAAAGGATCTAGAGTCTCAGAACTGTGGTTCTAAAATGAAACTAATGTTTTTAAAAGGAAAGCTGAAATGCTAATAAACTGCAGGATTGCACTCTTTTTTTTTTTTTTTTTTTTTTGTCTTTTTGAGACAGGGTCTCACTATGCAGTTCAGGCTGGCCTTAAGCTCACTTTGTAGCTCAGGGTGGTCTCAAACTCACAACAATCCTCCTGCCTCAGCCTCCCGAGTGCTGGGATTACAGTCATGCGGCACCACGCCCGGCAAGATTGCTCTCTCTTGAAGATGAAACTATAACTATATGGGGCATCCAGGTGGGATCAGTCAGTGGTAGTAAAGATTATGAATGATTTGAATCAGAGCCCTGCAGTCAACAGAGTTGATAGTTATTGTGGCAGTCTTCATTAGGCACTGAACTTAAGACTTAGACTAAAATCTGTATAAAATATTGTTACCAGGTCAGAACTAGAAAGAGGCCAACTTATTGTTTTTCTTTTTTTTGGAAGAACCAGGGATTGAACTCAGGCCCTTGAGCTTGCTAGGGAAGCGCTTATTCCACTGAGCCATCTCCCGGGCTCCCCGGGTGGTATGGACTATATGTGCTGTGGCATATCAGAACCACTGACATTAGTGTTCAGGCGTGCTTGCTGCTTGCACTAGGGTTAGGGTTATGGGTTGGTTTCAGGTGGTGTCATGGTGGTGAGCCTGGGTTGCCTTCTTCTCCTCAGGGATGATGGCCCCTCTTCCTCAGTCTCAGCACTCAAGCGCCTGGAGCGGAGTCAGTGGATAGATAAGATGGACATGCGGTTTGGTTTTGAGAGGCTGAAGGAGCCTGGTGAGCGGACTGGTTGGCTCATCAACATGCACCCGGTAAGCACCTGTCTCTCTTAGCCTTCTGCTCTGTGCAGCCCCTAGCTAAAGAGTGGTGACTGGTGGATGGTGCAGGTGGACGATCTAGTTCTTCATAACTCTCCTTCCTTAGTCTGTCACATTATTGAGGGCCATAAAGTGGCCATTATGGAAAGACTTAAGATGAGGGTTCTCTCTGTGAGCCATCCAAGGTCATGAAAGAAAAATTCAGAGAATCTCTTAAGTTGGGACCTGCTATGTCACACAGTACTTTTGAATGATGTGGTCAAGGGTAGTGTGAAGAGCCAGGTTGGAGGGTTTTTAAAGTGCTCAGTTTCCCAAGACCAGCCATACATGGCTCCTAGGCTTTGGCAAATTGTCCCCGTCTGTGTTGCCTGGTTCTCTTGCAGACTGAGATTCTAGATGAAGATAAACGCTTAGTCAGTGCTGTAGATTACTACTTTATCCAAGATGATGGCAGCAGGTTTAAGGTAAGCCACTGACCCTAAGACTAAACCCTTATCTAGGGAGCAGATGTCTGGAATGACAGGGTTACCTTAGCTCTACAGCCACTAGGGAGGGTGTGAGAGGCTCCTGTTGTGCAGTTGCCCACAGCCTGTTAGGAACAGAGCCTATGCCCTCCTTCCCCCCCCTCCCCGCCACCTCAGTCCCTTGAAGATGTCCTGAGAGGTATCAGCTCAGGAGGTTGAGTGGAGTTGTCCCATTGTTCTAGTTGAAGATGTGAGCAGATTCAGACTTCCCCAGTGCTTCTCTTAAGAGCTGTGAGGTCCAGAGGGTTGAGTATCCAGGTTGCCTGGGGACTACATCTGCAGATAATCTGTCTTCACTTTTTTCATTCTTGTTATTCCTGGATGACTTGGCTTTCACAGGTGGCCTTGCCCTTCAAGCCATATTTCTACATTGCAACCAGAAAGGTATGTTTCTTTCATAGAGTCAGGTCAGACCTGGGGGGCTTCACATAGGCAAGAAAGAAAGTGCTTCTTAGTAACTGAAGTACTTTTATTTTGATCCTGATTTAGGGTTGTGAGCGGGAAGTTTCATCTTTTGTCTCTAAGAAGTTTCAGGGTAAAGTTGCAAAAGTGGAGACTGTCCCCAAGGAGGATCTGGACTTGGTGAGTCTTGTCCCAACCTGGGGCAGAGAGGCTGGTGTATACATTCCCTGAGGCGGGGATAGGGGATCTGAGTGATGTAGACACTGGTTGTTCCCAGAGTTCTCAAGGAACTATGGTGGCGTGGTTGGTGCCACGTGCAGAGGTGGACAGTGTACTCAGTGCTCCTGCTCCGAGGTGTGTGTGTGCCTGTGAACGTGTCCTCTTGTTTGTTTTCTCTGTACTGTCCTTTCTCTCAAGCTCAGGAGCACATTCTCTCCACTTTACAGCCAAATCACTTAGTAGGTCTGAAGCGAAATTACATCAAGCTGTCCTTCCACACTGTGGAGGACCTTGTCAAGGTTAGGAAGGAGATTTCCCCTGCTGTGAAGAAGAGCTGGCAGCAGGACCATGCCAGTGAAGCATACACGTCGATGCTCTCCAGGTAAATATGCCTTCTTGGCAGCCAGCCACCTGCATGGCAGGGTGGGTAGGAGGTGGAGAGACTCAGTGAGTGGCGCATTCCGTCCCATGTGGAAACTCTTGCGCATCTGGTTAAAGTTCCTACAGTTTGTGTTTTAACTGTTTCTCCTTCCTTATGTAGGGGGTTTGGCTCGTGGCTCTAAAATTGAGTTGCCTTTTTAAATTTTTAATTTTTTTTTGAGACAGGTTCTCACTACATAGTTCAAGTGTCCTTAAACTCAGTATGTACCCCAGGCTGGCTTCAACTGATGGTGATTCTCCTGCCTTAGCCCCCTGAATGCTGAGATTGCAAGAATGTACCACCATGCCCAACTTAGTTGCTATTAACAGTGTGGATGTTTTGGATATCTCTCATCTAGCACTCTAGTCAGTTGATTTATGTAGCATGTCTTCTCCAGAAAAAATTGGGTATGATATAGTGAATAGGTGCAGAGCACCAGGCATTGTTACCTAAATTTTGAGGTGAGGTGTCCCCACAGTAACAGGAAGCAGTTCAGTCATACAGGCAGAGGCTGTGGGAAACCAGCATCAGAGTCGTGTGTTAGAGGTTCAGTGGCTTCCTGTAGATGTTAACTGTGGCATGGGCATCAGTGCCCAGGGTCTGTAGGAGTCAAAGCCTATGGTCTCCACAGGGGCCGCCTGTTGCCTTTGCCACACCTACTAAGCTGGCCCCCAATTACCCTGCACATGACTGTGTTGGAAAGTGCAAAGTTCCAGAGTGGTGGGTGTTTTCCCAGAAACCTGGTAGAGTGTGTCTACCTGACACCGTGGCCTGCTGGCCAAATGCTTTCCAGCCCACGTGGCACTGGCTGTGGAGGGCCTCATCACCCGCTACCTCAGCTATCGCTTCGCAGAGCTCCAAAATCAATGTGGCTGCAGAGGACTCATTAACTCTCCGGCAAAAGCCCTTTGGATTTTATTTTTTCTTGTTTTCTTTTTGGTACCAGGAATTGAACTGAGGACCTTGTGCTTGTCCAGGCAGGCACTGTGCCGCTGAGCTATCTCCCTGGCTCCTTAATTTTTCATTTTTTTCTCCCTAGGATGGTCTACTTAACATTTTTGCAAAAAAGACATGAAGATAGTATTTTGGTTTATGAAGTGTATGGCTTGTCCCTTGGAGAACGGTTTAACTGTCAAAGCCATTGCTTAAAGAAATGGCACTGTGCTCATTGCTCAGGTTGCTGAGTCCCCGAGTCTCTGGACAGGGGCCGAATACACTTGCATGTGAGGCTCTCAGGGCTGAGGCCGCCTTCTTAGGCACGGAGTGCAGAGCTCTGTCTGGATTTGGATGAGACCAAAGACAGAAGTCACGGCTAAGCCCATGAAATGAGAAGGCAGCCATTTTTGGGCTTTTGCCATCTTATAGTAAAAATAAATAACCTGTCTTCATAGGGCAGTTTATTTCAAAGGGTTATTTGCCTTATCCCAAATATTTAGTGGAGTTTTGTGTGTAATTGTTCTGAATTCTGCCCTATATAGAGTTGCATTTAGACTGGTGTCTTTTTGATACAGCCATGCCACAGATTTTCCTTTGCTTTTTTTTTTTTTTTGGCTGGCTCAAGCTGCCTTAAGGGCTGGTCTAGTAAGTCCCCTGCACCTGACTGGGCTAAATCACAGGCCCCTCTCTCCTTTCTATTTTAAAAACATTATAGGGGCCAATGAGATAGCTCAGCAGATTAAAGCACCTGCTTAGGCAAGTGCAGGTTCGCAGCTTGATCCCTGGCACCACATGCCTCACCAGCCCTGCCCCCAGGGTAGGCTGAGGTGGCCAGAGCCAGGGCATAGTAGTGCACACCTGTTATCCCAGCGCTGGGAAGGCTGAAAGCAGGAGGACTACCATGAGTCCAAGCTGCATAGTAAAATCTTGCAACAACCAAAAACATTATAAAAAAATAAGTCATAGCCTTAAGTAATGATTCATTTTGACTAGAATAAATGCATGAATAAAATTAATAGGAAATATGAGCTTAAGAGTAAGTGTTTAGTAATTTAGTTTCAGTGACTTCAGAAGAGCTAACCACATTCTTCCAACAAAAATTTTGCAGTTCCTTCTTGAATGCCCCTTCCCAGTGAGGCCATCTGTAACTCTTCTGAATATTGTAAGGTGTGGCCTGAGCCTGTGAAATTCAGTCTGCGCTCTAACCTTTTTTGGGGGGGCAGGGGGTTGCCAGGTGAGCTTGGACAGCCACGTGCTGTGCTGCTGTGCTCTATCCCTTGCCCTGCTCTGTTATTCTTAATGTGTTCAGTATTCATCCTTAGTGGGCTAGTAATCAGCATTCTGGTGACAGTAGCCCCTTGAGTGTAAGGCCATTGCAGAATCTGTCGGCATTTGCCAGTCACTGTGTTCCAAGCTGCAGCCTCACTTAGTGCTCACCACTCCCCTGAGGTAGGCTGGTTGCTCTATCCCTTATTTCCTTGATGAAGGAGCAGCCTATACAGCATGGCATTCAGTGCTCAGGGCTGTGAGAAGACAGATTCTGCTCTCCTGGGCCCTCTGTGGTGCAGCCTTCTGAGTAGCAAAGAGGGTATGGTGGGAGTGAGTGGCCATGTTTGTGAGCTTCCCTGGTTAGCGGCAGTCAGTGTGGCTTACACCAGATGTACAGTGGGCACATCTCAAGTACACTGAATTTTCTTGTCTCTGTGGCCTGCTGATCAGGTAGCACTCTTGAAGCACTGCCCTGGTCATCCCAGCCACCTCAGTGTGGCCTTGGGTTTACTCCATGTGTGCTCCAGTCTTTGCGTCCCCATCCCCTAACAGTGTGAGTAAGTCAGCTATTCTTTCTGTGTATTTCCTAGTGTTCTACAAGGAGGCAGTGTAATCACTAATGAAGAGGAAGCATCCAAGAAGATAGCAGACCAGTTGGACAATATAGTGGACATGCGGGAGTACGACGTTCCCTACCACATCCGCCTCTCCATCGACCTCAAGATCCATGTGGTGAGGGAAGTTCCTACCAGCCTCAAGATGATACATTTAAATTCACTGAGAAATAGACTTCTGGATATAGATACCATTAGTTAATGCATGGCATGTCCTACAGGCTCACTGGTATAGCGTCAGATACCGAGGAAACGCTTTTCCTGTAGAAATCACTCGCCAAGATGATCTCGTTGAGCGACCAGTGAGTGCTGCTTGCTTTCCTCCATCCTGCTGGTTCACCTTGTTTTCTGGAGAGATCAGCTTCAGTGCTGAGGGGAGAATCTGGCTCAGGGACTCTCTTGGTTCTGTTTTCTCAAATACTTTCTAAAAAGAATTGTAGTTAGAATTTTTTCTCATTAGTTCTGAGCTAAGTATATAGTTCTGCTTCACACCTGTGTTACCATGTGAGTCAGTATTTGAGCCAGGTACATTTGAACCTTTGAAACTTGAGCTTGGGTAGCTGGTCGGACAGTGACCGATGAAAATGGGCTTATACTTTGAAGGCCTGGGCTCAAGTGTGGTCGTGATCTGAGGGAAGTCCTAATGCTCTGTTTTCTCATTTCCAAGAGGTCGTCAGCTGTGCCATAGGACTATAATGGTCAGAATGAGGCAGGCATTTAAGTAGCCTTGAAACTGGTGTTCTGTGTGGTGCTCTGTGGCAGCTTTGGCCTTTCTCTCTCACATGTTTGACTTTTCACCCCATTGGTGAACTGTGATATTCTCCGGATTGGTCAGTCTGAGAGTCTTCTCAGCACTCCTGGGGGCTTTTTAGCTCTTGCTTTGCACAGAGAGATGGAGCAGATGAGTTGTGGGAGTCCAAGAAGGTCCCCAGACCTTGGCTGGCTTTATTTTTCTAGTACTTGGGATTTTACTACTGTACCACATCCCTAGCCCTTCTTTTTTATTTAATTTTTATTTAATTTTATGACAAGGTCCCTGAATTGTCCAGGGTGGGACCCTCTTGCCCTTGCCTCCCTGTAGCTGAGATTACAGTTGTCTGCTTCCAGCCTTGGTCCCTGGCTTGTTTTGTTGCTACTTAGGCTACGCTTTTGTCCCTCTAGGACCCTGTGGTTTTGGCATTTGATATTGAGACAACCAAACTGCCCCTCAAATTTCCTGATGCAGAGACAGACCAGATCATGATGATTTCTTACATGGTCGATGGCCAGGTGAGCAGCATGCTTTCTGAGAGGTCAGCTCCCTAGTATGTGGCCTTGTGTTGGCCCCGTAGCAGAGCAGTATGTACTGAGGGAGCAGTGGGAATAGAGGCCAGGAATGTGAACAGTGAATTATTCTGACGTTAGTCACACCCTTCCCTCTTAGCAGACGTCTGGGACACCTAGGGCTCTGGGCTCATGTGAGATGCCTCAAGTAGCAGAAGAGCTCTTTATCATGAGAGCTGCCAGGAGTTGTCAGGTGGCATGGGAGCGATTCTCAGCATTGCTGTGTCTGACTTGTTTAACTGCTGATGGCTTTCTCCAGGGCTACCTCATCACTAACAGGGAGATTGTTTCAGAAGATATCGAGGACTTTGAGTTCACCCCCAAGCCAGAATATGAGGGACCCTTTTGTGTCTTCAATGAACCAGATGAGGTAACCTCCCATGATTGGGAGAAGGTGGGAAGCAGCAGTATGCTGACGTCTTAGACACTTTATTGAATAAGGGCTGCAGCTCAGCCAGCTTCCAGGCAAAACAGTGGGCTGGCCTGAGGGCTGGTACCAGTTCTTTCTGAACCTGGGGGAGATGTGTGGGAGTAGCTGGAAGCAGAGAAGTGACACACTGCCTGCTTGGTTTGTTGTGCTCAGGTCCACCTGATCCAGAGATGGTTTGAGCACATCCAGGAGACCAAGCCAACCATCATGGTGACCTACAATGGGGACTTTTTTGATTGGTAAGACTCATATCCTATTTGTGGATAATGAGGATACGATGGGAAGGGAGGCGATAGAAGAGCTCTGCTCATAGGTGTCCATAGAAGAGCTCTGCTCATAGGTGTCCACCATCAGTGGAAGAAAGGTTGATATGTGAGGTTCCAGTTTACTCTGGGATCTCCTGGGAGTAAACTTCCATGTATCTGAGGAAAGACAAAAGAAGGTGCCCAGCTATTCAGAAGGCTGACGAAAGAGGATTGAAAGTTTGAGCCTGGGCAATTTAGTGACTTAGACCCTGTTTCAAAATAAAAAGAGGGCTATGGATGTAGCTTAGTGCAAGACCCTGGTTCATTCCCAAGTACTTAAAAAAAAAAAAAATCAAGACTAACTTGTTCACTTTGTCCCCAGGCCGTTTGTGGAGGCCAGGGCAGCAGCACATGGGCTGAGCATGTACCAGGAGATAGGCTTCCAGAAGGACAGCCAGGGCGAGTATAAGGCACCACAGTGCATCCACATGGACTGCCTCAGGTGAGTGCCTGGCCTGACAGTCATTGCTGGCCCATTGGTAAGGACAGCAGCCTCTGAGAAGCAGCTTAGCTGCACCACAGCCTCTCTGGCTCTGCAGGCCTGGTTGTGTAGGTTCTGATGGCTGCTTGTCCCATAGTGGCCACTGCACAATGAGTATCCAGAAGGAGACTACAGGCTACAGTCCACAGGACAATTGTTCACAGACTTGGCTAAGGGGCAGTGTCAGTGGTTCGGTGGAGTTGGGACTCAGAGTACTGGGTTTAGAGGACAGCAATTCCACCAGCTGTCACAGATGTTTTGGGGACATTAGCAGCTTGTGCATCTGTGTTTGTCTTTGGTATTTCAGCACTGGGGGACTGTGAGGAGGGAAGAAAGAATCTCTGTGGGGTGCAGGGGAACAAGGAAGAGGCCTTTCATCTCTGGTGGAAGGCCAGTCTTTGTTGAGGTGGGGATAAGTGGCAGCCTGAGAACACCTTGACATTTCCTCATATCTTGGGGGCAGTCTGTGAGAGTAGCTCCAGGTGAAGCCTTGCTATGGAGGAGGGGTCAACATCTCAGGTGCTGAAAGGGCCCTCCACCCTCCATGCCGTGCCGTCTGTTCAGCCTTCGTTGTCATCTCTGGCCTTTGTTCTCCTTCCCTTGCCAGGTGGGTGAAGAGGGACAGCTATCTCCCTGTGGGAAGTCATAACCTCAAGGCAGCTGCCAAAGCCAAGCTTGGCTACGACCCAGTGGAGCTTGACCCAGAGGACATGTGCCGGATGGCCACCGAGCAGCCCCAGGCACGTGAGCCATGTCCCTGTTGTCCATGCAGTCTCGAGGTCTCACAGGGTCCCATAGAGAAGCAAAGTACCTGACCTCATGTTCCAGCTGACTGCACCCTTGCTC
Organism: Ctenomys sociabilis; assembly: GCA_004027165.1. NCBI lineage: Eukaryota > Metazoa > Chordata > Mammalia > Rodentia > Ctenomyidae > Ctenomys > Ctenomys sociabilis. The sequence goes on along the minus strand of PVKA01012968.1, from coordinate 37,420 downwards.
AGCCCCTTGCAGAAATTAGCCTCTTGGCCTCCTGCTCTGTGTGGCCTTGGGTCCTGATGGCAAGATCTGCTTCTCTCTACAGACTCTGGCTACATACTCAGTGTCAGATGCAGTTGCCACTTACTATCTATACATGAAGTATGTCCACCCGTTTATCTTCGCCTTGTGCACCATCATCCCCATGGAGCCAGATGAGGTCAGCAGCCCCCTGTTCTGTCGGGCCCTGCAGTTTCAGCATCCTGTTGCTCAGGGTCCTGGAGGCTAGTGGTGAAGGTGACCTAGGACTTCGGTATATAATATCACTGATGTCTTCAGCAGGCTTGGGGCTTGGCTTTGCCAGGACTATGGGGTGGGTAGGGTCAGCAGCCACTCCAGGCACCTTTCTAGCAGGACCTGGACTCAAGCAGGAATTGAGGCAGAGGCTAGGGGAGGTGTGCACGGCCAGACCCAGCATCTCCCACAGGTACTGCGGAAGGGCTCTGGTACGCTGTGTGAAGCCTTGCTGATGGTGCAGGCCTTCCATGCCAACATCATCTTCCCCAACAAGCAAGAACAAGAATTCAACAAACTGACAGATGATGGCCACATGCTGGATGCTGAGACCTATGTGGGGGGCCACGTGGAGGCACTGGAGTCTGGAGTGTTTCGTAGTGACATCCCCTGTCGGTTTAGGATGGTGCGCTCCCAGGGTCTCCCTGAGTGTCCCCTTGCCCTATTGCCGATAGTCTGTGGTCCAGGTTTGTGGAGGCCAGGCTGTGCCCTGGGCTCCTAAGGGTGTAGTACTCTTTGTCCTGACCTGCCCTCTGTGTGGTTGATACCAGGCTCTGCATGGGCTTCTCATGTACAGTGCCTCACCTGAGGCAGGTCATCATGGGTGTGGTTTCTTTCTGACTTGTGTTCTCTTGTGTCATCTTGCCCTAGAATCCTGCTGCCTTTGATTTCCTGCTGCAGCGGGTTGAGAAGACCATGCGCCATGCCATTGAGGAGGAGGAGAAGGTGCCAGTGGAACAGGCTACCAACTTCCAAGAGGTGACTGCCCAGAGGCAGGGGAGGGCTCTGCTCTTTCTTAAAGGCCTTGTGGTGTGGTGGCTATCTTGCTATCACTGAGTCCTTATTAATGTCATGGTTGCCCAGTGTTCTGGGTTTTACCATGCCACCAGCGTACCTTTCCCCTTCTCTGCAGGTGTGTGAGCAGATTAAGATGAAGCTCACCTCCCTGAAGGATGTTCCTAACCGAATTGAGTGTCCTCTCATCTACCACCTGGATGTGGGGGCCATGTACCCCAACATTATCCTGACAAACCGGCTGCAGGTGAGGCTGCTCTTCCCTCAGTAGCTGGAGTTGTCTGCAAATCTGTTGCTTCCTGGTTCTTACTCCTCTTCTCTGCTTCCTCCCCCTCTCTTCAGCCGTCTGCCATGGTAGATGAGGCCACCTGTGCTGCGTGTGACTTCAACAGACCTGGGGCGAACTGCCAGAGGAAGATGGCTTGGCAGTGGCGGGGCGAGTTCAGTGAGTACTGGGCCTAGAGGAGCCTGGCAAGTGGGGACCTAAGCAGGGTCTGTGGTGGAACCTGTCACATGGCTTCCCTTCCAGTGCCAGCCAGTCGCAGCGAGTACCATCGCATCCAGCACCAACTAGAGTCAGAGAAATTCCCCCCGCTTTTCCCAGAGGGGCCACCGAGGGCCTTCCATGAGCTGTCCCGAGAGGAGCAAGCCAAATACGAGAAGCGGAGGCTGGCAGGTGCATACCTGGGCAGTGGCTTTGCGGACCACTGCTCCTTCCTGCCCACAGGCACTGACACATGGAAGCCTGAGGTTCCCTGTGGGTGCTCGCACCTCTCCCCTTGAGCAGGTGGTGCTCTTTTTGGACTGGGTATCTTGGCCCACTTGGACCCCGGGCCACCCTGATGCTGTGATGAACTTGCATTCTACCAGAGTTCTCTGTTCCTTGGTGTTAATGTAGAAAACCAGGCTGTCTTATTCCTACCTCACCACTTAACTGCACAGATTACTGCCGCAAAGCCTACAAGAAGATCCACATCACCAAGGTGGAGGAACGCCTCACCACCATCTGCCAGCGGGAGAACTCCTTCTATGTGGACACAGTGCGTGCCTTCCGGGACAGGCGCTATGAGTTCAAAGGGCTGCACAAGGTGAGGCTGCAGAGGCCTCAGAGGCAGCTCTGGCGAGTCTGAAGCGAGTGCCTGCGCTCCCCTGTGTCTGGTCAGCCTGCTAGATATGTTCTTTGGGCTCCTGTGAGCTGGTACATGGACTCAGACAGTAAATGTGGGTGGACAAGGCAGTGGGCATCATCCACGCTGGCCGAAGACCAAGAACTAGCCTGCCAGTTCTTTTTTTTCTCTTTATATTTTATTTATTTGGTACAGGGTCTCGCTACACAGCTTGGACTCATAATGATCCTCCTGTATCAGCCTCCTCAGTGTTGGGATTACAGGTGTACACCACTATGCCTGGTTTTGGTGGCTGGCACAGCATGCCTGGGGTTCTGTGCTGGTTTTGGGGATCAAACTTGGGAACTTGCACTTGCTAGGCAGATTCTTAGATTGATGAGCTATCTCCCCAGCCCTACAAGTTATTTATTTATTTATTTATTTGCTTGCTTATTTATTTATTTATTTATTTATTTATTGGTGGAAATGGGGATTGAAACTTGGGAACTTGCACTTGCTAGGCAGATTCTTAGATTGATGAGCTATCTCCCCAGCCCTACAAGTTATTTATTTATTTATTTATTGGTGGAAATGGGGATTGAATTTAGGCCCTTGTGCTTGCCCCTGCAAGTTATTTTTAAAGTAATTGTAGAGAGCAGTGGTCTGCAAACTGCAGTGGGCCAGCTGGCCTGTGGGTGTTCATAGCTGCAGAGAGTGAGTGATTTTTGATGGACTCTGCACCCACTTGCTGGAATAAGTGTCTGGCATTTTGGTTTACTGACCTCTGACTTAGAGGAGTTACTGAGGAGTTGTCTGGTGGGAACAGTGCAATTATGTAGCTGTTATGTCAAAAGCTAAGAGTTTTAAGCTGAGTCCAGTCAAGTGGCTTCTTCTGCAGAACCTCTTGATACTCAGCCTAGAAAGGCTTCAGGTGGCGTCCCCTCATGTCGTATGCTACACCAGTGTCACATGGCTTCCCTCCCAGTGTTCTTATCAGTGGCAAGGGGCTCATCACATTAAAGTTTTAAGTGTACAGTTCAGCAGGCATGGTGGTACAGGCCTATAATTGCAGCAGTTGGGAAGCTGAGGCAGGAGGATTGTTGTGAGTTCAGGGCCAGCCCAAGTAACATAATGAGTTCAAGGTCAGCTTGGACTATACAGTGAGAGCTTGTCCCAAAAACAGTACTATTCAGTGGTTTTAAGATTGTTCACATTGTTGTAAGTCACCGCCTTCTCCAAAAATCTTCATCTTCCTAGAGTGAAAATCCCCTTTCTCAGCCTCCAGTTCAACTCATCTAGGTACCTCAGAGAGGAGGAATCTTTGTGATTGGCCTTCCCTTGGCCTATGAAAGGGTTTCCACAGCTTCTCTGTGCATGGTGCTTATTGGTGTGATTGCCCCATTGTTAAGGATTTACCACATTAGTGTGTCCCTTCCTCCATTGGTGGACCTTTCTACTCATCATGTTGGAATTTTGGGCTGTTGACTTGTAGGCTGTGGAGGGGAGAACCTGGCAGTGCTCAGACAGTTGTGGTTCCAGGTGTGGAAGAAGAAGCTATCTGCAGCAGTGGAGGCAGGTGATGCAGCCGAGGTGAAGCGCTGCAGGAATATGGAGGTCCTGTATGACTCACTACAGCTGGCCCACAAGTGCATTCTCAACTCCTTCTACGGCTACGTCATGCGCAAGGGGTATGGCCCATAGGAAATGCAGGGGTGCATGTGGGCCAGAGTCCTAGTGCCCATAGTCTTGGTGTGGGTGAGCAGGTGGGGTGCTTTTAGCTCAGGACTGTTGGGTGGAACTGAGAGGGACAGTGGGGGCCATGCAGGCTGGGGGGGCTGAGTCTCCAGAGAGATGTGTGCTCCCAGATGTCCTGGCCTTTGCTTTCTGGGTTGCTTGTACAATCTGATCTGTTTCAGCATGTTGCTGTCACTCTATGTGGCATCACTGAGTGATAGGGATGGGAAGGATCTGAGTAGTTGCTAAGCAGTAGCAGGCGTAATAGGAGTGGCCAGAGGAGTGACTGGATGGGCCATGCAACAAATATTTGAAGCTAGATGGAGACTGTTCCCAGGCAGAGTAGGAGGCAGGACAGGGTGGCGAGGCTGAGCTCTGCTGCTTGGGCCAAGCTGGTCGGGGTCTTGAGGGTGGGTGAGTGGCTGAGTTGAGGCATGGCATCTGGGTTGGAACAGGAGGGTGCGGGGAGCATTAGCTGCAGCTCTGGAGAGTGGGAAAGGGAACTGGGCTCTAGGGTCGGTTTGAGGGTAGGTTGTGTTTTTCTTCACTTCTAGTAAGATGGAGCCATATTCGATGCTGCCAGGTAGCGGGTGGAGAGGCTTGCAAGGAGAGAAGGGCAAAGCAGGGAGCAGGGAGGCTTGTGGTCTGGCAGGAAGTAGAGGTGTCTGCCCACCATTGAGGCCAGAGTGGTGAGGGTGGGCCTTGGATGGGATATAAAAAATGAAGGAGCCCTCAGGTGACTGGGGATGGCATTCCAGCACTGCTGAGGCTGCAATAGGCAGCTGATGCCATGGCAGCTGTCCTGAGCTGTGCAACTCCAGGGCAGAGCCAGTCTGCCTTAGCTCTCTGCTCTCCGCACATGTTAGCCACTGCATCGGCCTCTTGAGCACACCTCCACCCTCAGTTCCCTGGGGAGGGGGCTGTGCACCAGCTCACTTACCACAGACACACCTGCCCCTTGTAGGGCACGCTGGTACTCCATGGAGATGGCCGGCATTGTCTGCTTCACCGGCGCCAATATCATCACGCAGGCACGGGAGCTGATCGAACAGATTGGGTAAGTGTGGCTGGGAGAGCAGCTGTGTGAGGAGTGAGGGTGCAGGAGATGGAGCCAGTGTGGAGCTCTTCAGGGACTTTGCCCTTGGCTCCTGAGTACCCGAGTGCATGGTCCAGTGTCTGAGGCCTGACCCTTCTTCCTCTGAAGGAGGCCCTTGGAACTAGACACAGATGGAATATGGTGTGTCCTGCCAAATAGCTTCCCAGAGAACTTTGTCATTAAGACAACTAACCTGAAGAAGCCCAAGGTGACCATCTCCTACCCTGGGGCCATGTTGAACATCATGGTCAAGGTAAGTCTGGGCTGCCAGTGAGCTTGCACCTCTGCAAGAACAGCCTCCAGCCCCCTCCCTTTTTTTTTAAAATTTAATGTATTTGGTACAGGATCTCACTGTGTAGTTTGGACTCTAGTGATCCACTTGATTTCAGTCTCCCCAGCGCTGAGATTACAGGCATGCACCACCACGCCTGGTCTGGGGTCAGTGTGGCATGTGGTGCTGGGTATCAAACCTCAGTCCCTGCGCTAGCCTAAGCAGATGCTTGGTCTGCTCAGTTATCTCGCCAGCCCTCCTCTGACGCCTTTCAACCCAGCCTTGTCCCTCAGCTGCCAGGTGGTTTCCCTGTCCCAAGGGCCTGCATTGGACTGCTGTGCCCAGAAGTTCTTTCTCCTTGAGCACAGTACCTGCTTCTTGCTTTTATTTCTGAGATAGTTTTAAATCTGTAAAAAGCTGCAACAGTAGTACAGAGAACTCTGGCCCCTTCAGCCTACTTCCCCTAACATGAACTTCCCCTAACACTGCCCTTCCTCTGCAACTCCTCTAGCCAGGACAGTGCCCTGGTCTCTGCTTGTCAGCTGAGTGTCTGTTGCCCTTGATCAGAGGTTGTTGGCTGTTCCTGTCACATGGCTGAGGTTCTTTAGGCTTACTTGGAGTTGATGCCCACTGTGTCCATAGTATCTTGTCAGGCCTATGTCCGGCATTATTAGTGGGTAAAGGTATGGGCTGCACCCGCCAAACTTCTCAGAAGTTTCTGGTGCCCCTTGCACATGCCATTGTTCTCTGTGCCACGATTACACCCACGGGCAGAGGTCCAACCTCTGTCTTGGAAGGAGCATCAGAGCATATGGTGTACATGGGCCCCTGTGTTATAGAGGAGATGCTGGGTATTTGCTCCTCACTTGTCCCTGTGATGGTGGAGTCACCTGCAGCCAATGTCTGCTTTTGCTCAACAGTTTGCTGTTCCCCCATCTCTTCTATTTTTTATAACTTTTCTTTGTTGGTTTTTTTTTTTTTTTTTACCGCGGATTGACTCAGGACCTCCACTTGCAAGGTAGTTGCTTAGGCCTCTGAGTTATCTCCCCTTTTCTACTTTTTTTTTTTTTTTTTTTGGTGGAACTGGGGATTGAACTCAGACCCTTGCACTTGCCAGGGAAGCACTTATTCTACTGAGCCATCTCCCTGACCCCTCTACTTTTTTTCCTTTCTCTTTTCTCAGTGCTAGGGCTTGAGCCTAGGGCCTTGTACATGCCTGGAAAGTGCTGTACTACTGAGCTATATCCTCAAGCTTTATCTTTTTTGAGGCACTAAGTTACCCCAGCACTAAGTTACCCTGGCTGCCCTCAATCTTGGGATCCTCTTGCCTCAGTCTCCCAGGTACCTAGGACTGCAGGTGTACCCCATTTCACCTTGCCCTTCTACCTTTGGAATACTACACCGAGGCAGTGTCACCACTTTTTTCCCATTATTCCCTTGCTTGTTCATTGGCTCTTGTATTTGTATCTGCATGGATTGTGGGTTTTTGTTTCATCTGGCTTATAGTATAGCTCTATCCTCATGTAGGATATTGTCACTTTATTCCCCAGGGACCACTGGGCTCCTCTGTGTGTGCTATGTGTTCTGGAGACACAGCCTGTATCTGGCGTTACTTGTTTGTTTGCTCGTGGTACTGAGTATTGAACTGAGAACCTTCACAAAAGTTGGGCTCCATCCATAGCTCTTTTTTTTTTTTGAGAAAGTCTTACTAAGTTGTCCAGCAGCCTAGGCCCCGGTTTGTGACCCTCTTGCCTCAGCTTCCCAGAGTACTGGGATTATAGGTGTGCACCACCACACTTGGTCTCTCTTGTGCTCTTGCTTGGGAATGCTTTCCTGCTTCCTGGTACTTTGTGACACCCAGCATTATGTGTGTTTTCCTTGCTCAAGTCCTGAAATTCGGTGGCTCTCCGAAGAGCCACTCTCCCCACCCAAGACCTTGGCTCCTTCTGGTGTGATTACTTTGTATAGTCCCTTTGTCTTTCCTAGAACGTCATATGCATAGATGCTTACAGTGTGCAGCCTGAGCTTGGCCTGCTGGGTTGTGTCTGATGTGAAGGGGTCTCTGCTGGTGTCCAGCCCAGATCTAAGGACCATAGGGGATTCTCAGTGTGGGCCTGTGAATGAAGCTTCCCCTTCTCTCATTTTTCAGGAAGGATTCACTAATGATCAGTACCAGGAGTTGGCTGAGCCTTCCTCACTCACCTATGTCACCCGCTCAGAGAATAGCATCTTTTTTGAGGTTGATGGACCCTACCTTGCCATGATCCTCCCGGCTTCCAAGGAAGAAGGCAAGAAACTAAAGAAGAGGTAGGGCTTGCACAAGGATGTCACTCATGAATCAGACCTGCCAGCCAGCAGGAGGAGGGACCAGTACCAGGGTAGACAGAGCTGGTGGGTTTTTTTCTTTATTTTACTGACTCACTTTGGAAGAAACCCTGGAGACCCACATGCCTGATGTATTCTGGTTCTGTGGGCAGCAGGCCCTCTAGTCATTTTGGCTTTTGATGAGCATCAGTTTGAGGGTAGTTGATCTTTCCTGCCTGGTGGGCAGTGGGTGATTAGACAAAAAATGAGAAGACAAAGCCGGGTGTGGTGGCGCATGCCTGTAATCCCAGCACTTGGGGGGCTGAGACAGGAGGATTGTTGTGAGTTCGAGACCAGCCTGAGCTATGAAGTGAGCTTAAGGCCAGCCTGAACTGCATGGTGAGACCCTGTCTCAAAAAGACAAAAAAAAAAAAAGAGAGAAGACAGACACAAGGCAACCAGCTCCTCAGGGCCCTGTGTCCCTGTGGTGCCATTTTCCTCACAGATATGCGGTGTTCAATGAAGATGGTTCCCTGGCTGAGTTGAAAGGCTTTGAAGTCAAACGCCGAGGGGAGCTCCAGCTGATTAAAATCTTTCAGTCCTCTGTGTTTGAGGCCTTTCTCAAGGGCAGCACACTGGAGGAGGTGTATGGCTCTGTAGCCAAGGTGGCTGACTATTGGCTGGATGTGTTGTACAGCAAGGTAAGGTACCACTTGCTTGGTTCTGAGGCATGGAGCCTCCTGCAGGAAAGGCCTGATGCTTCTGGACAGCAAAGAGACATGGGATCTTGGGTTTCCCTTCAGCTTCTATGTCTAGTGGCAACTCTGAAGAAAATGTTTCTTTAACATGATGAGAAAAAGAATCACCAGAAATATCAGAGATCATATCAACTTTGACTTTTAAACTTTTGCAGGCTATATAAATGCACACATCATTGGGAGTGGGGGGTGTTGGGTCCTGAATCCAGGGACTTGAGCACGCTAGGCAAGCACTTCACTCCCAGGGTCTCACTAAGCTGCCTAGGGTAGACTCACATTGTGGTCTTTTTGCCTTAGTAGCTGGGATTACAGGCACTCATCTCTATTCCTGGCTGCAAGCGTAACTTTTATAACTTGTCCACAGTACCACAGAAAGAAAGAGGGAGAGGGAGGGAGGAAGGAAGAAAGGAGGAAGGTGATGGAGCCCCTGCTCAGCACCTTGCTCTTCCTGTGCTGCTATCTCATGCAAGCCTCACATTCATCAGCACACATGGCTCCATCTGCTGCCATAGTCCACTGGCGTGCAGTATCAGTTTTGCTGTCACAGCTCATGTGGGGACTTGGGATGCATGCAACTTTTCCCTGGTGGGGAGCGGGTACTATCTTCTGTCATAGTTTTGTGGGTGAAAGGCATGCTGGAATATCCTAGAACACTTTCTGGGCTTGCTTTGCTTTGTGGGCTTGGGTTGCTCAGGTTACTTTCTTGCTCCATAGACAGCTGACCACACATGAACCTGAGCCCAGGGTGACAGAGCTTGCTCATGAGTGGGGCAGGAGGTGGAGGAGACAGGCAGTCAGTGTGTGGGGACCAACCCACAGATCCCAAGGGTTCCAGGGCTCCGCCATGCCTAGTGTCTCCTTGCCCTGGCTCCTCTTGTGCCATCTTCCTCTTCCTGCACAGCAAATGCCGCTTTTCTGTCTGTCACGGCGCTATCTGTCCTCTGTAGTCTTGGTGCTTGTCACTCCTGGTATTTACAATCTGTGCCCAGGGTGAGGCTTGGTGTACCTTCTAGTCATGTGCTGTGATGTGCAGACCTGCCCTGTGCTCCCTGTCAGAGCATCATGGTCCTGTAGGAGCAGTCTCAGGTGAGCTGGGGCTCTCGTACCCTAGCATCTGAGCCTAGGTTTGAGTCACTGCTTCTTCCTCTAGGCAGCTAACATGCCGGATTCTGAGCTTTTTGAGCTGATCTCTGAGAACCGTTCCATGTCTCGAAAGTTAGAAGACTACGGAGAACAGAAGTCCACGTCCATCAGCACAGCAAAGCGCCTGGCTGAGTTCCTGGGAGATCAGATGGTCAAGGATGCGGGGCTGAGCTGCCGTTACATCATCTCCCGAAAGCCTGAGGGTTCACCTGTCACTGAGAGGTAAGGGTTGAGAGAGCAGAACATGGGCTCCCCACAGGAGGATGGGCACCTCAGGAAGAATCTGGGATGGCTTTGCTGAAGAAGTGTCCAGGCCTTGTTGTGGTCTGTGTGGGCACGAAAGAGGGCATCCATCCCCTCAGCATCATGGGAGTCGATGTGGGTGTCCTGAAGCCCAGGTGTGACCGTGCCATCACTAGGTCAAGTTCCAGGTGGAGCAGGGTCCAAGTCCTTCATCCCATGGTGGTGGTGGTGCTGCTGCCTCAGTGGGAGTGAGTAGTCCTGTGATAAGCCATACAAAATGCTCTGGTGTCTGAGCAGCCCCTTTGGATGCTAGTGCCACCTCTTGCAGTCCCCTCTACTGGTGAGGGTGAGGTGTCCTTCAGCTGTTGCAGCACATCAGGAGCAACAGCGAAAGATTCCCTTGGATTGGAAGCTTCCATTCCTGCCAGAACACTGCAGGGAGCAGTAGCCGAGGCTGTGTGGGGACTGGGAAGGAGGGATGCCATGACGTCCTGTGGGTGATATGTGACCTAAAGAAAGGGTTTGACTTTGGTTTAGTGGTTAAGTCTCCTTCCCTGGAGAATCTGAGAACCAGCAGCAGTGGCAGGAGTCCTAGGTTCCTTCCAGAGGAACTAGAAGCCAGCCTGGCCTCTTGGAGTCTTTGATGCTTCCTAAGGTGACCTAGATCCTCTCATGGGTAGGTGAACCTGCCCCTCTTCTGGAGTCCATGTGGCCTATGACTGAAGAAATGTGGTAGGGTTCCAGCCTGTTTGACAGAGGCCATCTAGAACCAAGAGAGCCTGTGTAGAGGGAGCCCACCAACAGTACCTGCAGCTCTGAACAACCCCAGAGATGAGGCCATGTGGATCACAAACTCATGAGCACAGCCACAGAGGGCCAGGTGGCCTGCTAATGTTAGTGACACTCATCTACCTGGACAGACGTATAAGAAAGGGAAAATAAACAGCAAAAAAAATTCCCGTTGCCAGGCATGGTGGCATATACTGTAACCCCATCACTTGAAAGACTGAGCTTGGAGGATTGCCTTGAGTTTGAGGCCAACCTAGACTACATAGTGAGTTCAAAGCCAGCCAGAACCACCTAGCAAGATGCTGCCATGAAAAAACAAACCATAAACAAAAATCCCAGTCATAACAAAAGGAAAAGAAAAGCATGAACTAGAATTCCTATAAATCAGTGAGGAAAGCAACTCCAAGAGGAAAGTAAACACCAGATTAGAGTGGCACTGCACAGTGAGGAGTTAACAGGTAACACGTGCGGACTCTAGCACCCTGCAGGTGTGGCTTGGCCAGCATCAGAGGGGTTGGAAATAGATACTGTTTTTCTTGAGCAGTAGATTGGTACTCAGCATGGGGTCACTTGGAGTGGAGTCTGGCAGGGTGGAGCCAGAGGCCACTGGGTGCCTCTGAGCTGTGCGTTGGTGACCTCATGTGCGCATCACATCATGTTTGCCATCAGATTGAGCATCATGTAAATGTCTTCCATGCAGAAATGAGTAATCAGTGCGTTTGGGATGAAAATACTGTGCAGGAGCTGAACAGCCTTAACTTCAGCTGCAGGCAGCAGCACTGGAAAGTTGAGCTGGCCTTGAGCCTGGCTGCCACCCACTAAAAGCCCGGAAGTTGCTCTTTCTTCATGACAGTGTGCAAACAGGAGCAACATAAATGCATGCATGAAATTGAGCAACGCCATCCTGGGCGCAACCTCCTAATCTCCGCTTCCTCATACAGAGCTGCTCAATGAGTGGGGTTGCTGTGCTCTCTCTGAGCTTTCTAACATTTCACAGACATGTCTTGTCCTGTGAGAGAGGTGTCACTGAGAGTCGCTGCTTTGCTGGTGACGTGGTGACTGGTTTCTTGTTTCTAGAATTGGCTGTACTCTGGTGTGCTTTTCCCAGTGATGAACTTTCTGTATGTTCCCTTGCATGGAAGGACTAGGGGTGTCAATGCACTGGGCACCAAAAACCCCAAGTGGCCCATACTGGGGATGTCTGTTAGTGTAATGAAGAATTAGTGGAGACTGGATAGTGTAGACAGTACATGTTAGAGGCTATACGAAATAACATTTAAAAAATGTAAATTACAAACAGGGTTACAAATCCTTGTATCTACACATTTAATAAGAATTGTGATTTCACTGTGAGTCCCCCCCATCCTTACCCAGGGCCATCCCACTTGCCATTTTCCAAGCAGAGCCCACTGTAAGGAAGCACTTTCTCCGGAAATGGCTCAAGAGCTCAACCCTTCAGGACTTTGATATTCGGACTGTGAGTGCCATTGTTTTATTTTATTTTATTTTTTATTTTTTATTTTTTTTTAAATTCCTTTATTTATTACAGTGTCTCGCTACACATCACGGATTCTTTGTTTGCGAGGGTGGGGGGTGAGCTCAGCCGGCCCTGCGGGGAGGGGCTGGCATGGCATGTGGTGCTGGGGCTCGAACCGCGGTCCCTGAGAGGCGCTCTAAACCGCTGAGCTATCTTGCCAGCCCAATTGTTTTATTTTTTATTTTATTCAGAGATAAATATCAGTGAGACAGTTTCAAAGCTGGTTAATAGGACATTTTTAATAGTAAATACATTTTTACATTGTTATCTTCTTAGTGGTTATCCATAGGACATGAAACAGACAGGATATCCTGTTCAAACACTATTACTACAAGTCTTCTCATAGAATTAAGTGAAAGTAGCTGTATATGCATCCTAACTATTCTGTTCTTCCTGTCAGAGGTGGGTATTCTGTTGGCATTTAAATACTATAGGTGCTTGAATTCAGCAAAACATTCAAACACAGTCCAGCAGTCCACAATAGTAGTGGGTTATCCAAAGAATTTGTTGACTAGAGCCTTTTACACTTTAGCATATTAATATGGCTTACTTTATATGCCTCCATTTTATACTTTTCTCCTGGATGGTTAAGACCAAGATAAAGCAAATATAACAAAAAAATGTAACTTTTGTATCTGATAAGGTCAGTCAAGTCCCCTCAGGATTTATCCTGTAACCCTGTACTGCATTTTGTAGATCCTTTATCAGTGTCAGCCATGTGGATGAGTCATGGCCATTGCTTGAGCAATTTGCTCTCTGTGAGAGCCAGAGAGAAAGTTTTCTCTCCATGTGACTCTTAGGCACACTATACATCATTGATCGCATGCTCCATAATCTCCTTGATGAGAAAATTTGGGGCACAACTGAGTTACATGATGTTATAGCACAGGTTCTCCTATGTCCTGAGTCTTCACTGATCTTGAAAGTCTAGGGCCAAAATGTTGGCTGACCTTGCAGCCCTTCCTTTTCTTCAGTTTTTGATCTGCAAACTTAGGTTGTTAACCCTACAGAAGAGAAGCTGATTATTACCCTGTAACATATACCCTTGCTATCTGTCTAAATATGAAACCTCTTAGGCATAACATGGAACAGGTATTTCCCATCAAGTATTGATGTATTGAACTTTTAAGTCCTTACAGAATATGTGGGGAAAAAAATTTAAAAAATAGGAATAGACATTTTTACATAGAAATTTAGAAGTCTAACAGCTTTGTAGCAGGTCCGTCCTGTGACATTTTTTTTCTTGTGTCTTTTTTATTTATTACCCATTTAAAAAAAAGACAACAAAACTTTTACTTGTGAGACAGTGTGGTAATAATTGGTATGTCATGACAAGAAGTATGTAGTTAGCAGACCAGAATGACAGGCCTTCTATTACACATTGCTATCTTCAGTGCAGTTGCTTGGTTCATAGATATCAGCATCTATAGATAGTCAAGTTGAGTATCCTACCAATAAACTGCTACTTTCAAAAACCTGCTGATGTTTCTCTTTTTTTTTTTTTTTTTTTTTTTTTTGGCTTTTTGAGACAGGGTCTCCCTATGCAGTTCAGGCTGGCCTTAAGCTCACTTTGTAGCTCAGGCTGGTCTCGAACTCATAACAATCCTCCTGCCTCAGCCTCCTGAGTGCTAGGATTACAGGCATGCGCCACCACGCCCGGCCCCTAGCTGATGTTTCTCAGGATCATTGCCTTGCCCATCTTGTGCCTACAAACGTATGGCTTTGTCCCTGTCCTGTTTCCCAGCTTTTCGAGTGCCAGTGTTTTCAACTCTCAGGAGTGTAGCAAGAAAGTTGTCAGGCAGATCAGACCTGACCTGGGCTGTCTGTTTTGTCTGGGTCTTTACCCCAGCTTATGTTCTGAGACGCGGTGGTGCAGAAGCAGAATGCTGCCAGCACAGATGGGAGCACTGCATACCAGCCAGGGAGGCCTCCGGGCTCTTCTCCTGGGCAGAGGCCAGGGACACAGCCAGCTCAGCCACCTGCCAGCTGTGATATTTTTTTAACCATCTTATTTTTATTAGATTAAAAAGTATAACAAAAACAGTAGGAACCAGGAAAAAAGATGGGAAGAGAAATATACAGGAGAACTGGGAAAAAATTAGAAATGACAAGTGACAGAAGCAGGGAGAAAAGAGGGAAGATCAAGAGCACCTAGTTGAAGGAACTTTTTTTTTGCAAGCTGTGACCTTGGAGGAGCTGATTAATCTCCAGGTTTCCTCCTGTCGGGTGGGCACCAGCGCAGTTCTGGAGGGCTGAGTGAGACAGCGCATTTAGCAGTGTTGAGCGTGGTGCGTCATCACTGCATCTCACCAAGTGTTCTGCACACGCAGATCCTGGACTGGGACTACTACATAGAGCGCCTAGGCAGTGCCATCCAGAAGATCATCACCATCCCTGCAGCGCTGCAGCAGGTGAGCCGGAGCCAGTGGGCAGGCCTAGCTGGTGGAGCTAGCAGAGGTGGACAGAGGTCTCACCCGATTGGTGCTGTCCTCTTGCAGGTGAAGAACCCAGTGCCACGCGTCAGACACCCAGACTGGCTGCACAAAAAGCTGCTGGAGAAGAGTGACATTTACAAGCAGAAGAAGATCAGTGAGCTTTTTGTCCTCGAGGGCAAGAGACAGGTAACCAGCCAGGCTAGGAACACAGGGTGCGCAGGTCCTCAGACTGCTGTCATAATGTGATGTTGCCCTAAAATGTCCACTTGGGCACTTTGTTTTATTTATTTATTCATTTATTTTTGACTGGCACAGGCTGCCTTAAGGGTGGGTCTGGTAAGGCACTTGGGGCTGGGGATTGAACCGCATTCCCCTGCACCTGACTGGGTTTACCTGTGCAGGCACTTAAACAGCTGAGCTAACCCACAAGCCCCCACACTTTGGTATTTTAAAGCCCTTCATTCACTGTTGGTTTTGTTTGTTTGTTTGCTTTTGGCAGAACCAGGGTTTGAACTCGGGCCCTTGTGCTTGCTTATTCACTCTTGTTTAATTAGAAACAGCTTGCATATTCAAGTGAGAGTAAAGAATTATCTGTGTGTGTTTGTGGAAATTGAACCAAGGGCCTTGGCATCATGCTACAACCTCAGCCCTTTTATATTTTTTTATTTTAGGACAAGGTTTTGTGAAGTTGCTAAGTTGCCCAGCCTAGGCTTGAACTTGGAACCCTCTGTCCTCAGCCTTTCAGCGTGTTGGGCTTACTGGTGTGCATAACCACACCCATCGTGAAGTGCTTTTTTTTTTTTTTTTTTTTTTTTTTTACACTGTATTTAGTGCAGAGTCTCATCACATGAATCGGACTTAGATTGGACTCATAGAGATCCTCCTGTTTTTTAGCCTCTAAGCACTGGGATTACAGGCACGTGCCACCACGCCCAGTATCATTTGCCATCTCACTGGGCTTTTCTGGTCCCTAGTCTGCACCTGTTCACTTTAGTCCACTGAGCTATCTGGCTGGCCCTTGAAGTGCTATCCTATATGCTAATACTGAAGCATATGGTCAGACTCTGACTTGGAGTGAATCACTATACCTGTGTTCTCTGTTTTCTCAATAGTGTACAATGAAAGGGATAGCTAAAATCAGAAGAGCAAAGAGATTTTCAAGTGTTAAAAATATTTAAAAAGTGATCCATAAACAAGACTAGTACAGAAATTCACCTGATAAAAGAAATTTTCAGATAGATAAGAGCTATACCTAAAAGGTAAAAGGATAAAGATGTATGATAAATGTATGTATACATATACATTACATTTACATATGGAGAGAAAATGAGAAGGAAAGGGGAAGAGACTTGAGTAAATGTTAATGAAAAGATGATAGACAGAGCTATATTAGTGCCAGACAAAGTAATGTTGAAGCCAGTGCTGGAAACCGTTCACAGGGAATGATTCTAGCAATGTAGCTTCAGATTTAGGATAAAACTTTACCTAGTTATGACAAAAACTATAGGAGAGTTTAACCTAACTCCTCTTAACTGATACATTGATTTTCCTTTTTTTTTTTTTTTGGCAGAACCGGGGCTTGAACTCATGCCCTTGCGCTTGCCAGGGAAGCGCTTATTCCACTGAGCCATCTCCCCAGCCCCTTAACTGATACATTGAGTGACCAGAAATTAATAAAATTCAATAGAGTTGAAATGATAAATTTAATTAGGTTTAGTAACTAGTTAGAATTAGCAAACAAGTAGGATCTGACATTCAGTAATTAGAGAATAAAGAAGAAAACGTTTGCTAGCTCATTTGGTAACCTTGGTGGAGCTTGTCAGCTTGGTAACAGTATTGCTGACTATATGGAAGGAAGTTTAAGGCCATTTTCACTTGATGAACAGCAGATGGAAAAATGCTAACCCCTCAGTTCTGTCCAGTATAAGAACAATAATGTTAAGACCAAGTAGGAATTAAGACAGGACTGGCAAGCTTGCTTATGTATTTCTTTATTTTTGTCTTTTGGAGATAGGGTCTCTGTAGTTCAGGCTGGTCTGGAGCTCACTTTGTAGCCCAGGCTGGTCTTGAATTTGAAGCGGTCCTCCTGCCTCAGCCTCCTGAGTAGTGGGATTATAAGTGTGTGCCACCATGCTTGGCAATGTTTATTTATTTATTAATTAACTTATTTTTCAGTACTAGGGATTGAACTCAGAACCTTGCTATTGCCAGGCAGGTGCTTCTGCTACTGAGCTATATATATCCCTGGCCCTGGCAAGCTTTTTCAGCTGTAGTAATCTGTTGATTTAATTATTCTTGGGGAAAGTATTAATTTGATCCTTCATTAAAGAAGAAGACTCATAGGATCATTCGAGATGCAGAGACAGTATTTGAGGAGCATGGTGTGTTCAGGGTAAAACTTGGAATAATGAGAACCAGAAGAGGTGAGGTGTTTCAAGTCTGATGGAGCACTTCCCACAACACAGCAGTAGAAGATAGAGCACTGCAATGAGGAATGAGGAAAGCTTGCTGTTGGCGCCATTTTTCTTATTTGTGTTTTTGTTTGTTTTTGGCGAACCTGGGGATTGAACTCAGGCCCTTCAGCTTGCCAGGGAAGCACTTATTCCACTGAGCCATCTTCCTGGCCGGTTCCATTTTTCTTAAGAGTATTTGGAGATTCTCACCACATAATTAGACAAAAATTAAGAAGCTTTGAGAGGAGTTTTGTTTTTTATTTGTGTGACACAGGAAGCTGAACCCAGAAAAACTGAGCTGTGTCCCTTTTTTGGAGTTGTGGTTTTAGGTTTGTTTTGGGGTTTGCATATTTGTTTGGTGTGACAGTCCTTAAGTTTGGCAAACTGGCCTCAAACTTGTGATCCTCCTGTGTTAGGCTCCCAAGTGTCTGGGATTACAGACATGTACCACCACACCTAGCTGCAAATTGTCTTAACAATTACGTCTTAAAAATGGAAACATGAAAGTAATTATTTCCAGATAATGTGATTTGTTAATACAAATGTAAGGAACCAGCCCTGTGTGGTGGTGGCTGCCTGTAATCTCAACTATTCAGAGAGCTATGGCAGAAAGATCTGTGCAAATTAAGACCAGAACTATGTAGTGAGACCCTGTCACAAAAAGCAAAAGATCCATAGATATCACTAAGTCATAATTTCAAGAAGAAGCTGAAATGTACGGAAGTAGCATGTACCAGTGATCTGTTGCTTTGCAGCAAGTGACCCCAAAGCATAGCGGCTTTGGTGCACACACGTTGTAGACCACACTGTGCAGGTCAGAATTGCAGACACAGCATGGATAGGAACTGGAGCAGGGCTTCACAGGCTCCCATCAGGGTGTTGGCTGGGACCATGGCTCTCTTGAATGCTCAGCTGGCAAGGGTGTTTGCTGTCTCTCTGGTGGCAGTCTGTAGATGGCTTATGGAATGGCAGCTGGCAGCCTCTGAACAAACATTGCTGAACAGGGAGGTGGGTCTTCTGCATAAAGAAAGGAGGAGATCATGAGCTGGAGGTAGGGATGAGAACAAGAACCAGCCTAGACATGTTGTATACATGTCAAGTCCCCAAAAGGGACAAGATCATTATGTACTGCAAACGTGGGACAAACAAAGTTAGAGAAAGGCGATTCAGGTGTGAGCAAGAGATGCAGTCACTGGAAGGTGCTGGACCTCACTGGTAATTAGCTGGGTACAGTGTGCAGCATTTGGTCGGCGGACACAACCAGGTGTTAGGCTACAGTCTGCAGCTTTGGAGAGTTTGGGACAAGCTGCTCTCCACCTAGAAAGTGACTGTGAGCAGGGCATGGTGGCCCACACCTCTAATCCTAGCACTCAGGAGGCTGAGGCAGGAGGATGGTTGTGAGAGTTCTAAACCAGCCTAGACTACAAAGCGAGCTCAAGGCCAGCCAAACTGCATGGTGAGATCCTATCTCAAAAAGTAAAACAAACTGATTGTGGTGGCTGTTGTTTATACAAGGGAAAGTTAGGCACAGCAAAGCGATCCCTGGGTATTAGCATGATGTGTGCCATTCCTTGGCACTCAACTGCTTTGTGGCTTGATGAATTGGGTACTTGATAGATTTTGATGCAAAACTTTTGTCACAGTACTCATCATGTGACTGATACTCGACAGAACACCAGAACTTGTTGGTGTTGGTTGCCTCAAGACTCACTACCCAGGACCAATTAATGGCCAATATCAAGGTCCCACTATGCTTAGATAAAATTAAGTCAGTTGTAGTGTGTGTTGCGCGTGGTCATATAGTAAAAATATAAAAAGGTGCCAAATTTGGCTGTTTCTGAGATCAGGGCAGAGCAGGGAGGAGGATAGGCTATTATTTGTGGTTCAGCAGTGCTTTTGTTCACAAGATACTTGTTTATGGACAGTTTGGCTCACAAACAGAAGCATTTAGCAGAATTTAGGGTTTTTGTGAGCTCTGCATCTGGTGATGAGTGTGACAGGGCCCATCTTCCCCCACGAACACCAGCGGACTCTTCCAGAATCCTGGAACGAATAAGTTTGTCAACCAAAGTACCACTATTATTTTATTATTTTACTTTTATTTTTTTCCCATTTGTGTGTTAGGTGCAGGGTCTCACTACGGTAGTGATCTTCCTGTTTCAGCCTCAGTGCTTGGATTATAGCGTGTGCCACTGCTCCCAGACTCTGTTGCCACTCAGCACACCCCAGGGGCAGGGCCGGCTCAGCAGGCAGGACTGAGGTCTCTGCTTGCCAAAGCAGGCGCTTTGTCCACTGAGCTAGCTCACTGGCCCTATATTTTGTTTCTTATGAAAGAGGAACATTCTACAGCAATGGTGGCAGTGTATAAACATAGTTATGGGTGGTAGTGAGTGGTAATATTTTCTGAAGCTTCCTCTTTATCTGTTGAAAGTTTAGTTCACCTGTAAATCAGTGTCCTATTTCAGGCAATTTGCCTGCGTTAGATTAAGGTAGGTTATGGGAACAGGATTATATATATATATATATATATTTTTTTTTTTTTTTTTTTTTTTTTTTTTTTTTTTTTTTTCTTTTGATACTGGAGATTTAACTCAGGACCCTGTGCTTGACAGGCAAGTACTTATTCTACTGAACTATCTCCCCGGCCCTTTTTGGATTGAGTTTTAAAGCTTTGGTTGGTTCTTTCCAGATTGTGATGGCCCAGGCCTTTGAAAGCAGCTCAAGGCCTGGTGCTTCTGACATAGAAGACTTCTGCCTTAAAAAACCACTGCACCCCACAATCCCTGTTGCCACTAAAAGGAAGCGAGTTCTCTGGGAGAGCCAGGAGGAGTCTCAGGACCTCGTGTTGACTGTGCCCTGGCAAGAGATCCTGGGGCAGCCTCCTGCCCTGGGAACCAGCCAGGTGAGAGGCTGAGGGGCAGGGCTTGGGGTGGCTGCTCCCTGGCTGATGGGTGTGGCACAGGCAAGGCTTCATGCTGGGGAGAAGTCGTGAAGATACCTGGTTGTCACAGAGTTCTTGGAGGCTGCTGAGGTGTCACAGAGGGACACTGCTGCCTCATTGCATGCTTACTGGTTGCCCCTGTCTGTTCCAGGAAGAGTGGTTGGTGTGGCTCCGGTTTCATAAGAAGAAATGGCAGCTACAGGCTCGACAGCGCCTGGCCCGCAGGAAGAGGCAGCATCTAGAGTTGCCAGAGGGTGCACCAAGGCATGGAGCCATCAGAGATGGGCCTGCCACAGGGCTGGGCAGCTTCCTGCGGAGAACAGCCCGCAGTGTTCTGGACCTTCCCTGGCAGATTGTTCAGGTGTGCACCTTGGTTCAGGCATGAGGACACCCCAAGGGTAACAGCCGCCTAGAATCTGGGATGGAGAATAGCTCAGGCCTTTAGTTCTCTACCCTTCCTAGGACCCTTGGCCTGTGCTGGAGGCCCCTGGGAAGTGGCAGTGTGTTCTGTGATGTGCTGTGTTCTGCTTTCTTTCAGATCAGTGAGACTGGCCAGACTGGCCTATTCCGGCTGTGGGCCGTCATTGGCAGTGACTTGCACTGCATCAAGCTGAGCATCTCCCGCATTTTCTATGTGAACCAGCGAGTGGCCAAAACAGAGGAAGGGGCTTCCTGTCGCAAGGTAGGAAGGGTGGTTGTGAGTGTTGCTGATCCGAGTCCCCTCTGAGTGCTACTGCAGATGGGAGGCACATAGAGCCAGTGACCGTCTGGAGTACAGCTCAGTGGTAGCGCACGTGCCTAGCGTGTGAGGCCTTGGGTTTCATTCTGAGCACCACAAATGGGGGAACAATCATATAGGAATGCGGGCTTTGGACACTGGTACCCAGTGTGCTGTCTGGGCTCAGCAGAGTGCCCCAAGTACCTCCTTGGGACATTGTGAGGACTATTTAATATGGTATTTGAGTGCTAAGCACAGAGCTGGCCCAAAGCAAATACTCAGGTGCAAGCTGCTGTTGTCATTGTCCTGGAGAGCTGGACAGCTGTCCCCATCTGTGCTGTCTACCCTGTCCTGAGGAGCGGTGTGTCTCTTATGAAGCATCTCATCATTATTAGAGGTTTCAAACTGTTCATAGGTGCTTTTTTTTTTTTTTTTTTTTTTTTTTTTTTTTTTTTTTTTTGCGGAACCGGGATTGAACTCAGGTCCTTGCACTTGCCAGCCAGGGAAGCGCTTATTCCACTGAGCCATCTCCCTGGCCCCCATAGGTGCTATTGTTAAAAGTTTTATTGAGCTATGGATCGGTATACAACCCACCTGCCTAAGGACTCCATTCTGTGGCTTTTAGTGAATTCACAGAGTGGCGATACCTAGAGCTACAGCCAGTTTTAGGATGTTATCATCACCCCAGAAAGAAGTCTCACATCCCCTGCTCTTCCTCGGCCACAGGACTGCTGGCCTGCTGTGGCTGCACATTCACCTGCTCTGGACATGGCAGGTGGACAGAGCCATGCAGCAAGGAGCCCTTTCTTGCTGAGATTCTTCTGCTTGACTGGATGTCAATGAGAAGTGTTGCCTTGTGGCTCATTCTTTTGGGCTCTTAGGTGGGGTCTCAGGTGGAGTTCCCCCCAACATAGCCTGTTAACTTGGTGTACAGCTGGTTTGTGAGGTGGTTCTTTTGCATTCTTGGGTACTGTGAAGTACATACTAAGTGCTGCCTCTATGAACAGTAAGGCATGCAGAAGGTTCCGTGTGTTTTTTAGCCTTGTGTAGCCCGTGGCCCAGCTGCTATGGTGGCTTAAACTGAAGGACAGGTGGGCTGTTTTCCAATTAAAGCATCACAGATGCCATGACACAGCTCTTTGTACTTGTGGAGGTGCCTTAGGTATACTTCACTCCTAATAAGTATTTCTTTCAAACTTGTGTTCTGCTGAGTCTGGCTTCTTTGAGCGAGGTGAACACCAGTGTCCTAGAGAGATAAGGGAACTTGTTGTCCCTGGGTCCCCTGCAAGCTCTGTCCCCAGCCCCCCCCAACCTCTTCAAGTGCCACAGCTCCTCTATGCTGGAGGAGACAGTGGGGTGTGATGATTCATTTTAAAAATCTTTTTCTTTTTCCCCTGAATTGGATAATTCCTATTAAGTTGTCATTTTACTGACAATTTTTTTAGTTTAATTGATTAATTTTTTTTTTCATTCGTGTATTTAGTGCAAGGTCTCACTCCACAGCTTGGACTTATAGTGATCTTCCTGTTTTTCAGCCTCCCCAGTGCCGGTATTACAGGCATGTGCCACCACACTCAGACTCCGGTTGCTGGCTCAGCATACCCTTGGGGGCGGGGGGGGGGGGAACTGATGCGGCTTGTGAGACCGGGGATTGAACCCTGGTCCCTGTGCTTGCCAAAGCAGGCATTTAGTCAGCTGAGTTATCTCGCCAGGCCAATTAACCTTTTTTTTTTCTTTTTGACTGTTTATCCTTTTTTGTGTGTGGTACTGGGGATCAAACTTGGGACCTTATACTTGCCAGGCAAGTGTGTATGCCAGTGAGCTATCTCCCTGGCTTTTTTTATTTGGACATGGTCTTGCTATGTGATCCAGGCTGGCTTTAAACCCCCTATGTATCTGAGGATGGCTTTGAACTAAGGCTTCTTTTGCCTCAGCCTTCCTAGTGCTGGGATTGCAGGCATGCATTACCATGTCTGGCTGATTTTCTTTCATCTTTATTTTATTTTATTTATTTATTTTTATTTACTTATTTATTTTTGCAGAACTGGGGATTGAACTCAGGCCCTTGTGCTTGCCAGGGAAGCGCTTATTCCACTGAGCTATCTCCTTGGCCCCTCATCTTTATTTTATCGTTTAACTCAGCAGGGAAACTTCACATACTTTCTTTTTTCAGTAGTGAGATTTCCATTAGCTCCTTTTTATTATTCCCATTTGTCTGCTGAGAAACTGTCTTCCCCTTCCTTTCAGGTTAGTTGCTTGCTGGGTGGACATAGGTGCTGTAGCATCTTTTTTTTTTTTTTTTTTTTTTTTTTTTTTTTTTTTTTTTTTTTTTTTTTTTTTTTTTTTTTTTTTAAGGTTTCAATTGTACTTTATTTCAATAGGCCATATTTTAATGGATACACAGCACTTTCACTTGGCATCAATTATGATTTCATTTAAAAATAATTTAGCTGTATCATATCGGCTGTCATGGTTACTGATCTCTCCATTCCTTGGGGGTGACTCTGCCAACGGGAAAGGTTCCATTCTATTCTAATTTGTGTTGCTGTATAGGTCCATGCAGCAATACAGAATGTGGCTCCACTAACTAATATAGCATTACCATATTTGTCATGGAAATCAGGTGTACGTTTCTGGTGGCTCTGCCTTGTTACCATTTGTTGAAAGCTCCGAACTGGAAAACGACCTAATGCGTTTTTGGCCAAGAAAAACATCATGGAGTTGAAGTTGAAACTGTAGTTACTGCAGCTGCCGGCTTGGTACAAATCACTTCCAGATACCCTTGCAAAGAACCCTCTGCTGTAGCATCTTGGCTAATGGCAATGTCTGGATCATTCGAGTCGACACCTGGCAGCTCTCTTCCCCCTTGAGAAGGATTCATATTTCTCTGAGTGTTGTTCTTTGTTGTTGTTTAATGTGTTTGGTACAGGGTCTCACTATGCAGTTGAGGCTGGCCTTCAGCTCATTTTGTAGCTCAGGCTGGTCTCAAACCCACAACAATCCTTCTGCTTCAGCCTCCGGAGTGCTGGGATTACAGGCCTGCGCCACCACGCCCGTCTTCGGTTGTTGTTAATGGCAAGAAACTTAACTATATCCCAAACATTTCGCACTTGATATTGTGAGACTTAGAGCATCCTTTAAAAATCCTTTAGCTAATGTTGAGGTTGCCAGCCCAGTTTAACTGTATCTCCTGTCCTTTTCCTTGTATAAAGCTTCCAGTCTGGGTACTTCAGTCCTGCCTGTCATGTGGAAGGATTTGTGTGGCCGTGCAGACTTGGGCATCCACGGTAGCACTCGTGCTTGCCACCCAGAACCCCCACCACGGTTGCCCATCAGCCCCTTTTCTGTCCTTTAGCCAGAAAAACATGGTTTGTTTTGGGTTTTCTGCCTATGTCCTCTGACTAAACTCAAAAGATAGGAAAAAAAATAGGCCGGGAATCAGATTGCTCTGGACACCCCAGTTCAGAAGCACTCGTCCACTTTTCAGAGGACATAGTTTCCATTTTAAGATTATTTCCAGGTATGACGGCACATGCCAGCCATCCCAGCACTCAGGAGGCCAAGGCAGGAGGATCATTGTGAGTTAAAGGCCAGCCTGAGCTGCATAGTGACACCCTGTCTAAAAAAGACAAAAAATAACCAGGCGTGGTGGCACATGCCTGTAATCCCAGCACTCGGGAGGCTGAGGCAGGAGGATTGTTGTGAGTTCAAGACCAGCCTGATCTGCATGGTGAGACCCTGTCTCAAAAAGACAGAAAAAAAAAAAAAAAGACAAAAAATAAAAATTATGTGGATTTTTTGGTTGTGATCATCAGGCAAGGAGGCTAATTTGTGAGCACCAGAAGTCAGGAGTCTAAATGGTACATTACATGGCCATGACAAGGTCCCTTGCTAACTATCCATAGGTGAACCGGGTCCTACCACGCTCCAACCCTGTCTACAATCTCTATGAGTATTCAGTACCAGAGGACATGTATCAAGAGCATATCAACGAGATCAACACCGAGCTGTCAGCGCCAGACATTGAGGGTGTATATGAGACACAGGTAGCTCTAGCCACACAGCTGAACCAGCAGGGCTAGACCTTGGCGGTGTGCAGGACTCTGCCACCTGGGAAGGTGGGCCTTGGGGCAAGTAAGATGCCAGTCCTCCTGCCTGTGTGTCCATTCTTCCAGGTCCCTTTGTTGTTTCGGGCTCTTGTGCAGCTGGGCTGTGTGTGTGTGGTGAACAAGCAGCTGGTGAGGCACCTTTCAGGCTGGGAAGCTGACACCTTTTCCCTGGAGCACCTGGAGATGCGCTCCTTGGCCCAGTTCAACTACTTAGAACCAGGTATGGCCTGTGCTAGAAGCTCCCTTACTCAGTCTGCTCCTGCACATCTTGCTGACAGGCCTGCTTCCTTCTGCAGGGAGCATCCGCCATATCTACCTGTACCACCACACACAGGGCCACAAGGCACTCTTTGGTGTCTTCATCCCCTCTCAGCGCAGAGCATCTGTGTTTGTGTTGGACACTGTGAGTCCTTGGCCGGGTCAGGCAGGACCTGGGGAGGAGGATGCTCCTGCTGCCCCAGAATCCTGAGCAGGGGAGCTAACATGCTGGCCTTGTCCAGGTGCGCAGCAATCAGATGCCCAACCTGGGCACCCTGTACTCTGCTGAACACAGCCTTCTGCTGGAGAAGATAGGCGCTGAGCTCCTGCCGCCCCCAAAACACACTTTTGAGGTTCGCGCTGAAACTGACCTGAAGACCATCTGCAGGGCCATCCAGCGCTTCCTGCTCAACTACAAGGTCAGGGAGCTTGACAGCCTGCCCTGAGGGCCTCTGTCCCTAGGCTTGGTCCGCCAGCCCTTTCTTCCTTCTGCCTACTCCAGGAGGAGCGCCGGGGCCCCACCCTCATTGCTGTCCAGTCCAGCTGGGAGCTGCGCAGGATGGCCAGTGAGATTCCTGTCCTAGAGGAGTTCCCACTGGTGCCCATGCACGTGGTGGACAAGATCAATTATGGTGTCTTGGACTGGCAGCGTCATGGAGCACGTCGCATGATCCGGCACTACCTCAACCTAGACACATGCCTTTCACAGGCCTTTGAGATGAGCAGGTGAGCCCAGGCAGATACCTGGGTGTCTGGCCTGGCTGCGCCTTTGTCTCGGTGGTCCAACCTGACTGTGCCTCTTACAGGTACTTTCACATTCCCATTGGGAACCTGCCTGAGGACATCTCCACCTTTGGCTCTGACCTATTCTTTGCCCGCCACCTCCAGCGACATAACCACTTACTCTGGCTGTCTCCCACGGCGCGGCCTGACCTGGGTGGGAAAGAGGCTGATGACAACCGCCTTGTCATGGAGTTTGATGACCGAGCCACAGTGGAGATCAATAGTTCTGGCTGTTACTCCACAGGTAACTGGGGCATTGGGCCAGGCTAGGGCTCCTGCCATTTGATGGCATCTGGCAGCCAAAGTCAGATCAGGAGCCAAGGACCCCAGGTGTGGTGGTGCCTACCCACATTATTGCACTGGGAGGCTGAGACAGAAGGGTTATAATTTTAAGCCCAGCCTGGGCAACTTAGTGATTTAGCAAGACTGTCACAATGAAAATATAAAGGCCTGGGGCTTGGCTCAGAGAACAGATCCTGGGTTCCATCCTTAGTACCTCAGAGAAAAGAAAAAAGAAATTGAGGCCACAGAGGTGAGTGATCTGAGTTGGAGACCAGCCACCAAGTGCTCCATGGGTCTGAGGTCAGGTGCCGATCAGAGAAAGCACCTGCCAGGCACTGACTTCCTGGTGGTCACGAAGCTGTGACTGGGCACACACCACCAGATGGCGATAGAGCTGGCTGGAGCTGTGGACACACATGTCTTCCACAGTGTGCGTGGAGCTGGACATTCAGAACCTGGCAGTCAACACTGTCCTCCAGTCCCACCATGTCAATGACATGGAAGGTGCCAGCAGCATGGGCATCAGCTTCGATGTGATCCAGCAGGCTTCCCTGGAGGACATGGTCACCGGCAACCAGGCCAGTGCTCCGGCCAGCTATGATGAGGTGGCCCTCTGCTCTAGTACCTTCAGGTATGGCCTCCGTGCCTGTGCTGCTCAAGGGTAGGACTTTGGAAAGCAGAGGCCTGAGGCAGCATCCCTAGTCTGCACAGTGCCAGCTTCCTGCTCTAGTCAGTGTCCCCATGGCCCTGGTCTGCGTCCTGCCTGTTTGCTGGCCACCTGTCCAAGCACCGAGCTCTGACCTTCCTGTTCCTGGTGGTCATTACTTTCTAGCATGATGAGTATATGTCTGCAAGAGTCCTCAGTCCTCCACTGAGCAAATGGAGAGGTCAGCACAGGTTATGAAACATTGTGGCTGGGAGGGGAGCACCCCGAAAGGCACTTCTTCTGCACGACCATTGCTCGTGCAGTGCCTCAGTCGTCACAATAGCCCAAGACATGTGCAGTCATCTGCAGTCTTAGACGAAGAAACATATGAAGAACCCAGGTCATGGTTTCATGTGCAACTCAGAGTGAGGGTTAGTGTTCAGCTCTGGCATTCCAAAATGAGTGCCTTGGCCTTGCCCTGTCTGCCACAAGAGAGGAGGAAAGGTGTCTGTTGCAATGGGAGTAATAGGATGGTAGGGCAGAGCAGAGTCCTGGGAGCAGGCAGAGGCAGCTGGACGCAGACCATGCCGAAGGAAACACAGCCGCGGTAGGATCCCTATGTAGCTTTGGGACCCCAGTGGATTTGTTACCCTCCTTGGGATGAAGTGCGCCTCAAGCCTCCAGGGGCCATAGGCTGGATATGCTGTCAGTGCCTCACTAGCAAGTGTCTGGGGGCTTCACTGTGTCCAGTTTATGCTGCCTGAGCATCATCCTGTGTCCTAGATATTGTGACCCCAGGGAAGGGAAGTTCAAAGCTAGCAGGTGACAGCAGGTTTCCACCCTTGGGAAGACTGAGCTTGGGGTGGCTCTGTGGGTGTGGAGGCTGAGTCCCTGTGTGCCCCTGCAGGATCCTAAAGAGCATGGTGGTGGGCTGGGTGAAGGAGATCATGCAGTACCACAATGTCTACGCTGACAACCAGGTAATGCACTTCTACCGCTGGCTCCGTTCACCCTGCTGTCTGCTCCATGATCCCGCCCTACACCGCACTCTGCACAACATGATGAAGAAGCTCTTTCTTCAGTGAGTGCCTGTGTGGGCTGGGCTGGGCTGGGCTGGGCTGGGCTGGGCTGGGATGGGATGGGATTGGATGGGGCCATTTAGGCTGTCTCTTCTGTGCTGTTAGAAAATAGCTTTGTGCCAGGCATGGGCCACTATCTTCAGAAGTAGCACCTCTACATGTCTGCTAGCTAGAACTGGATCAATGCCGATGTAGTCAGCATGGCCAAAGCCCCCATGGAGGCTGTGATAGGAACACTTACCTGACTCCTGTTTCCCCAACACTGGGTACAAGTTCCTGTCTCCTAGGAGCCAGTGCTGTCCCAATTCCACCCTCCTTAAGAGTCCTTATGAATAAAGTCAGACTTTATAAAGCCATACTCTTTGTGTCCTTTGCCTATTCTATAGTTCTGCTTAGCACATAAAGCCAGTGATACGTGCTGATACCCTGACTACTCAGGAGACTAAAAGAGGAAAATGGGAATTTCAAGGCCACCTGCAAAACTTAATGCTTATGTCTAAGGGGAAAAAAAAGAATTATCTGTATAAAAAGTAGTCATTCTTCTGTGACAAGTTTGTAGCCCCCCCCCCCGTCAGTTTGTGATTGTCTTCTGCCTTTGTGTGTGATCTTGTCTTTTCTTTGTTTTGTTTTGTTTTGTTTTTTTGACTACACTATGTAGTCCTGGGTGGTAGAGAGCTCACTTCATAGCCCAGGGTGGCCTGGCACTCAGCAATCCTCTTGCTTCAGCCTCCTGAGTGTCGGGGTCACAGGTGTGGTTTTCTCTTGTTCTCGGAAGTCTCTGCTATACTGGATGGGATGGCACAGTCCTGTAGTCCTTGCTACTCAGGAGATGGATAGCAGGAAGTTCAGGGCAGTCCAGGCAACAGAATGAGACCTTATCTGAAAAAGAAAGGAAGCTCTGTTCTCCATGTGGCTCCTGTCCCAAGTGTAGCAGGAGGCTTGTTTCCATGGGTGACTCCTTCATTGGTTGTGAACTTCATCACAGGCTTATTGCTGAGTTCAAACGCCTGGGCTCCTCAGTCGTCTATGCCAACTTCAACCGCATCATTCTTTGTACGAAGAAACGTCAAATAGAGGATGCCATTGCCTATGTGGAGTACATCACCAACAGGTGGGCTGGGTGGGAGGTTCTGGCATAGGGGACCCCAAAGCAGTAGGTATCCCTGTGGGAAGCTGAGGGTCCCTAGGACAGAGCACCCACCAAGGTTAACCCAAATATTCTGGGGAAGGATATCTTCTGCCATCAGGTGTGCACATCCAGTGTCAGGCATGATGTTGGAGTTTGGGGCACTCAAGGCAATACCTGCTGCCAGTAAGAAGGCTCTTGAAGATGCTGTGTGCAAACCTTGCTCAACCTAGAGGTGTAGTAGCCTAGAGTGCCAAGTCTATATAGCTGTCAGCTGCTGGAGCCAGAGTCATAGGCCTGGCTATATACCCAAGGCTCCTGGGGCTTGACTGACTAGTTGTATCCCAGAAACTGATGGAGCAAGACAAAAAGGCCCCCCACACACACTTTTTTTTTTTTTTTTTAGTTCTAGAGATTGACCCCAGGACCTTTTTATTGCCTTTTATTCCTCAGATATTTTTTATTAATTAGTTTTTTTTAAATTTTGATATAGTACCACCAAGCCTCTTGAGTTGCCCAGGCTAGGCTGGACCTTGCAGTCCTCTTGCCTCAGCCTTCTGGAACACTATGATATGGGTATGCACCACTACAGCTGGTGAAGGCATGGCTTATAATGGGAGCTCATACACCAGGGTATAGCCATACTACACAGGGATGAAGCTACTTGAGTGCAGTAATTGTTTGTGGAAAGATCTAGCTGCTTCTGGAAAAGGGTTTCCCTCCCAGTGAGTGTATAGACCACTGTGCTCTTGCAGACCTGCTGTGTGCTTATGCCCATGCAAACTGTCTACCTGTGCCTGGCACAGTGGTGGTTCTGAGGGCTCAGTGGGGCAAGGCTGGTGCCCTGTTGTGCACCTGGAGCAGAGCATGGTCAAGAGAGTACAGGAACAACAGCAGGCGTGGCTGCTCGGCCACTCGGAAGGGCTGTGACAGGACTTCCTTGTTCCCCCTGTCCTTCCTGGCTCCCCTGGTTGCAGAGCACTGGGTCAGCTACAGGGGTCACCTTCCTGTGGGGGAACAAGGATGACAGCAGGAGCCCTGTAGCCAGTCCTCTGCCACCTCCCTGCATAAAGCATCCAGTCTCCATGCCTGCCATCAGCTTGGTGCAGCTAGTCCTTGACAAGTTATCTTGGCATCTTTTATGTCACCTCCCCTGATAAATTCGGGGGACAGCCTACTCCCACTTGAAGTAGAAGACAGTGAGTACCTAGCTACTCAGAAAATAGGGGACAGTCAATTTCATGGAAGCAGTTTTTGTTTGATTTTTCTGCAGCATCCATTCTAAAGAGATCTTCCATTCCCTGACCATTACCTTCTCTCGGTGCTGGGAATTCCTTCTCTGGATGGATCCGTGCAACTACGGTGGAATCAAAGGGAAGGTTCCATCCAGTGTTTACTGTGGCCAGGTGAGAGCTGGCAGAGATGGGGTCTGCATACTGCTTACCACAAGCTTAGGGCTTATGAGGCAAAGTGGGTAGCACCCAGGTAGGTGTAGAGCCAGCTTCAGTCGGAGCCAAAGGTCATGGGAAGCCCTTTGGAAAGGAACTGGCACTAAGGCTGAGGCCATGTTAGGTAACGAAGCTCCATGCAGCTCTGGTTGAGGTCAGGGGCTAGGGTCACACCTGGGGTTCAGAAGAAAGTAAGAAGAAAGGAAGTGTAGACAGCATAGACAGTGGTTCTGAGCAGGATACAGGTGGTCAGGGATGTAGTGTAGAAGTGGATTGGACATTTCTGGGAGACCCGGGCATGCTGAGTGACACACAGTAAAGCTTGCTCTGCTGGCTAGCTGTGAGTTCCTGCTTAGTCCATCCTCCTGTGTCAGCCTTCTAAGTGCTGGGGCTACAAGGTCTGTGCTTCTACACCTGATCAAGGATGAGATTCTTAATTTCAGAGGGAAGAGCTGGTCACCATGAAGCTCTGAGTGATCCTTCCTCTTATAAGGTAGGAGTTGAATAACCTCAGAGCACTGATTCTTGGATCACCCAACTGGCAAGTCCAAGTAGGGCCTGGGATGGGGAGACTCAGACTCCAGGGACATCTTCTGGTGACACACAGGGCCCATCTGTTATAGCAGGATCCCCAGAAAGAAGAAGGAGCAGAGGATGAGCAGGAGGACCAGGAGGAGCAGGAGGAGGAACAGGATGTGGAGGAACCCAACGTGGAGGACTTACTGGAAAACAACTGGAACATACTGCAGTTTTTACCACAGGCAGCCTCCTGCCAAAGCTACTTCCTCATGATTGTATCAGGTGAGCCCAGAGCACGGTGCCTGGCTGAGAGCTGGTGAACATACCTGTGACTGCATGAGAGACCAGCTCTGCGCCTCTTTCTGCCTTAGGCAGCAAAGAGGGTGTCCCTCCAGGACCCAGGCTCAGCTACCCTCAGGGTATCATGCAGTGTTCCCCAACTGTATTTGGCAGTGTGCCCATGCGCATTTCCTGCAAGCATGGGAAGAGGGGGCACACACACACCTATGTGTACATGCTTGGTAACAGTCCTGGAATCCTACACCGATTCCAGCTCCTCAGCTCTGCAGCCCAGCTTTTCACATCCAGCAGTATATCTAATGTTGAGTGTTTGCAAATCAGTTAAACATGGATGAGGTAATAAGGTAAAGAGCCTCAATGATTCAGGGCTATTCACTGGAGCACAGTAATGAGCAGTCAGACACACATTTACACATACACATCTGCAGTGTCAGAGATGGTGGCACCAAGGGTTGTTTGTGTTTCTGTCTGTTCCTTGAGCCTTGAACTTTCTAAGCTGACTCTCCTGAAATCCTAGGCACTTGGGCTCAGAGGAGTGTAGAGAAGCCCCCGGCTCGAGGAGCTAGGCACTCTTTCTCTTCCATCTGTCTACACACTGCTGAGGGTAAACTGCACCATCAAGTCCCCTTCTTAGGTCCAGTTCTCTTGACTTTTCACTTGTCTGAGGACAGCAGGTGTGGTCATCACTAATGTAAATCTCATCCATGTCTGTTGGGTGATCTGACCAGCTTCAAGAGTGGGCTTCCTGGCTGTCTCCACAGCGTACATTGTAGCTGTGTACCACAGCATGAAGGACGAACTGAGACGCAGTGCCCTGGGCAGCACACCTATGAGGAGGAGGGGCTCCAGCCAGTTCTCGCAGGAGGCTGAGGGGCAGGCAGGATCTCTTCCTGGTGAGCCAGGCTGTGCTGAGACCTCGGGTGACTGGGTGGGCAGGGGCTGGCCTAGGGTAAGGTGAACTGACTCCTTCCCCATGCCCTTATCTCTTCCCAGGAGTGATCACCTTCTCCCAAGATTATGTGGCCAATGAGCTCACTCAGAGCTTCTTTACCATCACACAGAAGATTCAGAAGAAAGTCACAGGCTCCCGGCACTCCACTGAGCCCTCTGAGATGTTTCCTCTGTTGCCTGGTTCTCATTTACTGCTCAATAACCCTGCTCTGGAGTTCATCAAATATGTGTGCAAGGTGAAGTCCCGACAAGGGTACTTGCTAAGGCACTTGGGTTCAGGTGACCTAGGCAGGGAAGGTCATACCTGGTGGAGCCCACGCTGGGGCAGACAGGCCAGTCCTAAAGTGTGGGTTGAGAGGTGCTGGGCCATGTGCAGATACAGCACCCTGGTGTGGGAGGTTGGTGTGCTTGTGAGTGTCTTGGCCAGGTTGGGGATACAGACAGTGAGAGGGAGGACTTTGTGGGTCACATGCCACCAGTGAGCCAAAACTGAGCTTAGAGACCAAATGAGATGATGTGAGAGTTAGCTTTCCGGGAAGGGCAGACTGAGAACAGTGGGGATGAGATTACCAGATAGCGACCAGGGGGTGTCTTCTCTCACAAAGCTTGTGTTGTCTGGTGTGATACCTGAGCTTCCCACCAGACTGCGTCAGCTCTGGCAGCAGCATGCTGAAGATCAAGTGACTGCTTGGGGTTCTTCAGAGGAATTAGAGCTCTAAGATGCCTTGCTTTTGCTGAGACAAGTAGGCATGTGGTAGTGCGAATCTTTAAGGCTGGCTAGGTGCAAGCCACCTCCCCTCCACCTGCATCAAAGTAGCAAATCCCATTCCCTGCTCCGGCTCTCTGCACGTGCCCTCTGCCCCTGTTCCACTTCATGTTAGGTTTCCGTAACTGTACTGAATGTGTGGTACAACTGTGGAGATGCCCCTGGGCACCACCTGGCAGCACAGAGCTGTTTGCTGGTGCCGACAGTGCTGTGAAGGCCAGTCCTGTCCAGCCCCCAGGTCTGGCTGCTTCCACATCACAGCATATGTGGGATTGACCCAGTTGTGGTGAGCATGACCCCTCCACTGCTTGAAGTGTCCATGGGTGGGTAGTCAGCCCACAGCATGCTTCCTGTTCACTATGCAGAGACACCTGAGTCATTCACTTTTTGGTGATTAATAACAAAGCTGCTGTGCACAGTCTTAAAGTGGGCTTTTGTGTGAACCTGTGTTTGTCTTGGTAAAAGCCTGGGAGGAGGATTACTGAGTGGTAGAAAGGTTTGGACTCTAAAAGGCTGCAGAAGCAGCCGCAGCCTGGCCAGAGCCACACCTATTGCACAGACTCACCAGAACTTCGGGTTGTTGCTTGTAAATTTGTGCCATTCAGATGTGCGTGTGGTAGTCTCATTGCGTTTTTGTTTTGTGTTTACCTAATAATGCTGAGCACTTCTTATGGGCTTTTTTGCTTTCCAGGGCTTTGGTGAAGTATTTAAATCTTTTGCCCATTATTAAAAATTGAGTGTATTCCTTCTCTTTCTCTTTTTGAGAGGGGATCAAAACCAGGGCTTTCCACATGCTGGGGAAGAGATCATCTTCTTTATATCCTGGATGCAGGTTCTTTATCAGATGTTGTAAACTGTGCTTTGATGTTATAGCTAAGGGGTTTTTTTTAGGAATTCTTTTTTAAGGACACAATTTTTTCCCCTGTTTTCTGTAAGTTGTGTATTTGGTTCTGCATTACTTTTGTTAGTCCATGCTTATGGCTCATAAGGATTACATTTGTCATAGGGAGTTGCAGACGTACATGAGAAATTGTAATTCTTTCAATGTCCTGTTCTTGTCCCTCCCTCCTTCGTCTCAGTGGTGCACATTTAACCTGTGGTCCATATGAGTTGTACAGTGTGCATGTTATAAGTCACAGTTCTTCTGCATGAGGGGGTGGGCTATCCTAGAGCTGTGTGAGACTGCTTTTGCTGCTGAGTGCTCTCTGTACCTTTTCAGAACATGATTGGCTCTGTCTGTGTGGTCTATCTGGATCATGTGTTCTTCTCAGTATATTGCTGGGTCCTGTGTGCTGATATTTGTTGAGGGTTTATGTGTCTGCACTCACGGCGGTTACTGGTCTGTGGCTTCCTTATGGTTTTGTTTCCTTCCCTTTGGTGTACAAAGGTAATGCTGGCCTCCTCAGGTGAATTGGGTGTCTTCACTCTTCACTGTATGAGGTGCTCTGTAGAACAAGTGTTTGTCCCTTGGCACTTGCTAAGTTCACCAGCAGGGCCTCTGTCAGTGGAAAAACATGTCACAGAGGAAAGCTATCCCCTGGCTGCTGAAGAGGCTGAGGGGCAACAGCATAGGGTTCTAGGTGGATGGAGGCAGGAAGGCCCCACTGCTGCTTCTTAATAGCTGTGGTCCCCTCAGGTGCTTTCCCTGGATACAAACATCACAAACCAGGTGAACAAGCTGAACCGAGACCTGCTTCGCCTGGTGGATGTGGGTGAGTTCTCTGAAGAGGCCCAGTTCAGAGACCCCTGCCGCTCCTATGTGCTTCCTGAGGTGATCTGCCGCAGCTGCAACTTCTGCCGGGACCTGGACCTGTGCAGAGACTCCTCCTCCTCCCAGGTATGTAAGGGGTCCTTCATGGTGCAGCCTGCAGCTGCTGCTGCCCCTGCTCTCCTGAGGATTAGGCACAACCCTTCCTGAGCCCCATTTAACCATGGGCCTGGATGTCGTCCTGGTAGAAGTTGGCAGGCCACAGGTGGTGTGTGGTACGTGCTACAGCAACTCTGGGCCTGGAGTTAGTGGGGATGCTGCTGCCCAAGTCTGCTGTGACCACTGCTTACCTCTCCCTACCCTCCTAGGATGGGGCTGTCTTGCCACAGTGGCTGTGTTCCAACTGTCAGGCTGCTTATGACTCGGCTACCATCGAAGCCGCCCTGATAGAAGCCCTGCAGAGGAAATTGATGGCCTTCACGCTGCAGGATCTGGTGAGGCCCTGCTATTGGCCAGGGTTTACTGGATAGCAATGGACACTTGGGATCTGGGTCACCTCGCAGGAGACAGCACCTGTTGACATGTCAGTGCCCTTTGGTACAAGCCACAGGTAGGACTGGCTGATAACGCTTGCACCCTAGTGGAGGTGAGAGTCAGCACATTAATGAGCCTGCATGAACAGCACCAGAGAGCAGCAGCATAGGGGAGCTCGGTGGTGCCCCCAACTACAGCAAGTATCAAGGAAGCCATGCAGCAGAGACCTGAGCAACCTGCCTGGGGGGTGCCCCAGATGGACAGAACCAGTGGGTCCCTGAGGAATCTCCAGGGTGTGGCTCTGAGACAGGGACCCCAGGGAGGCAGACAGTGTTGGGAGGCTGGGAGGTCTGGGTGAAGTCTCGATCTGTACCTGTAACAGGCCCAGCGTGGCTGGCAGGTTGGTCAGTCTTGCCCGGGGAGCGTCCTCCCCAGCACAGGTGGGTGGTGGGGCAAGGGCACCATACCATGGGCTGCCCTGTTGCAGGTCTGCCGGAAGTGCAGCGGTGTGAAGGAGACTCACATGCCCGTGTACTGCAGCTGTGCAGGGGACTTTGCCCTCACCATCCATACCCAGGTGGGCTGCACTTCCAGCCCGTTCCTTCCTCTCTTTCTCTGGGTGGCCCTGGTGTTCTTCATCTCTCTCTTCCTCCAGGCCTTCATGGAGCAGATCAGGATCTTCCAGAATATTGCCCAGCACTATGGAATGTCGTACCTCATGGAGACCCTGGAGTGGCTACTGCAGAAGGGCCCTTGGGTGGGCCCTTAGGAGGGCCTTGGGTGCCACATCCCCATGTCACCAGAGCGCCAAGGGTGGCCATGAAGGTCCCTGAGCAGACAGCAGCAGGAAGTGCGTGGCCTGAGCAAGTCATCTCCTGAGGCCTCGGGTCCCTAGGGTCATTTTCCATGGAATAAATATGTTTGGGGGCTCCTGTACCCACCAGGTAGAGGGGAAAACCCCTCAGACATGCAACTTACCCTGTTATTCCTCTCACCCCCAGGGCAGGGCTGGGAGGGAATTCAGGGATTTGGTGCCAGCGCAGAGGTTCCTGTGGGCTGAGGAGGGTTTCCTGCTGTGTGTGGGGGCTAGAGCTGCCCCCTGTCCCTGGCTGCTGGGAGTGGGATCCAGGCTGGTTTGTGGGGAACCTAGATCCTACCTTGTAGGACTGCAGTGCTTGCCCCCGTGACTTCCTGTTCAGAGCATGCAGGAAGGCATATCTGTGTCACACCATGTCCCAGCACTGCAGAGGGTCCTGCCTCTTTACACTGGAATGATGGTGTGGCAGCTGAGCCCACTTCCCACCAAGGCCTAGGTGCAGGGAGCCAAGCAGGGCCTCCAAGAAGGCAAGGCGGAGATGCTGAAGTCTCAAGTCCCTTTGTCTTGGCTGTCTGATATCACTTCTGTGCTTTTTCACTTAAATGTTACACTTCGCCTTGCTTAAGATTGTTAATATGTTTGTGTGAGCTTAGAAGGCAAGTAGTTTGGTATCTAGTATCAGGCCCTCTTCCCCGCCCTTTAGTCTGGGGAGAAACTTGACACTGCTTGGACCTGCTAGCTTGGAATGTGGGCCAGGCCTGAGCTGCAGAGGCCTCATTAGTGGTGATCTAATCAAATTAGGGCCTCCAGTGAGAAGAAGGCTGCTGCGGGGGGGTAACCAGGCTTCCTGGAAACATTTGGAGATGGGTGAGGGGTGTGATTGGGCCCAGTGACATTTGTGTGCCTCAGCAGACCATCCCTGCATCAGGACAGGTTCTGAGAATTCCAAGCCTCCAGCCCGGTTCCTGACTGCAGCCAGGGCCCCAAACATTCCCTAGACATCTTGCAGGGGTGTTTGGCGGGCTGTATAGACCTGCTGGAGAAAGGAAGCTCTTCATCAACACTAGGAGCTGGGTTCACTTTGAAGCACCCAAGGCATTACTGAGACTTGGAACTGGAGCTAGGGACCTTCTAGATTGAGTTTGAGGCAGATTCTTGGGCTGCCTACCAGCTCCTGGGTGCTATCTGCCCCTGTACTTGATGCAGTGCCTTGCCAGCACCTGGTGCTGCACTCGTGCACACATACACATGTGCACATGCGCAGCATAACTGGAAGTGCCCTGGGCTCGAAAGAGGTCACCCAGCCGGGCGTGGTGGCGCATGCCTGCAATCCCAGCACTAGGGAGGCTGAGGCAGGAGGATTGTTGTGAGTTCGAGACCAGCCTGAGCTACAAAGTGAGCTTAAGGCCAGCCTGAACTGCACAGTGAGACCCTGTCTCAAAAAAGACAAAAAAAAAAAAAAAAAAAAAAAAAAAAAAAAAAAAAAAAAAAAAAAAAAAAA
>PVKA01012967.1:30114-56500 GCA_004027165.1 Ctenomys sociabilis | reverse complement strand
CATGCAGCCCACATTCATAGTGATCTTGCTTTTGCCTCCCATGTGCTGGGATTACAGGCGCGCGCCACCACGCCCGGATTGCATCGCCGGCTCAGCGAACCCGAAGGGGGGGCCGGCGCGGCTTGGGGAACCAAGGATCGAACACTGGTCCCTGCGCTTACCTAAGCAAGCGCTTAGTCCGCTGAGCTATACCGCCGGCCCCAGAGCTATACCGCCGGCCCCTGAGCTATACCGCCGGCCCCTGAGCTATACCGCCGGCCCCTATCATTTTCTTTTTCTACAAAGAACTTCAAGTTTCGAGACATATCTGCTGATTAAAAATTTCCTCAGTTTTTATTTTGTCTAAGGAAGGCTTTTGTTTTGTTTTTTTTGGTGGAACCGGGGATTGAATGCAGGCCCTTGCACTTGCCAGGGAAGCGCTTATTCCATTGAGCCATGTCCCTGGCCCCAAAGGAAAGCTTTAATTGCTTTTTTTTTCCCTCTCCCTTGGAAGTACTGGGATTGAATCCAGGGTTTTATGCATGCTGTGCAGGAGCTCTAATCACTAAGCTACACCCTGGCCTCGGGATCTTCCTAAATTTAATTTCAAGATAGGGTCTAACTAAATTGGCCGGGCTGGTCTCAAACAGGAGATCCTCCCACATCAGCCTAACAGAGGAGTGGGATTACAGGTGTGTGGGCGGGATGCAGCCTCTGCTGCAGCCACTGAGCTGCATCCACACCCAGCTCTTCCCATCCTATAGGATAACTCAGTTCACAAGGTTCCAACTCATGGAGGTGTGGCTCAAGAGCAGAGTGCTTGCCTGCTTAGGCCCAGCACCATAAACAAAGATCTTCACCAGTCCTGTCCCACATTCCTGGCAGCTCTAAGCTGCCCTCCTCAGTCGCTGATCTCAAGATGGTCTTGCTGTTCAGACTCCTTTTCTGGCTCCTCCTCCTTTCTCTGACTCAGCAAGCCCGGTTTCCTGGGCTGGAATCTCTTTTCCTCCTCACTTCATCGACCTCAGGCTCCTCCATCACAGCTCCAGCTCAGAACTCTCTCCTCAGCACCAGACTCAAATATCCAAGCACTTTTCAGGCTTCCTCTTACACAAGCAACCCATACGGACCCACATTTGACATTTCTTCAAAGGAAAAATGTCACTTTCTCCTGCCTCCTTGGGAATGTCACTCTAGAGAGGAAATGTGAGTCACCCACAGCACCTGCCTTATCCTAGCCCCCTCACACTGCCTGGTAACCTCCCCGCCCCCACCCTCAGCAGCTGCAGCTGCCTCCGTTTGGCACCCTCAGCTTCCCCATGGAGCTGCTGCAGAGCCATCTTCCCAGCCCACCCCTGGCCCTGCTTGCTCTCCAGATGCACATAGCCTAGTGAGATCCAAGGCCCAACTCTAAGGCTGCCCTAAGCAGAGCTGATTCCTTCTCACCCCTCCACTCCTTCCACTTTGGAGCCTTTCCTTCCTTGGTCCTGGACAGGCCATGGAATGTTGAAGCCAAAATGGTTTGATTCAGGCCACACAGTAAGTAATAACGGTCCGCACTCAGGAGAGTTCCCTTTGCATCTGGTTGTGAACACGTATTTACAATCCTTCAACAACCCCACGAGGCAGTTACTCATGCGCTGTGGCTTAAGTGGGTCCTTAAGGACTCACGTGCCAGAAATGATCCCACCCTGAAGAGATGCTGGAGGTGGGACCCTTCGCAGGTGTGAAGGTCATGAGGGCCTGCCCGAGACCACACCAGTGTCACCACAGCAGTAGGCTCCATACAGAAGGAGGAGCTGGGCCTGCTCTCCGTCTCTGCCATGTCCGAGAGCAGAGAAAGGGCCGTCAGCAGAAGCCAACGCTCAGCCTCAGACTTCCCACCCTCAAACACTGAATACATTTTTAATGCATTTTTGTTCACTATAAATTATTCAGTCTGAAGCATTCTGTTACAAACTCACAAGACAGAGACATAGCTCCCCTACCATTTTATAGAAGAGGCAATACATGTATAGTCCTGAGGACACTTAGTCCTTTATAATATAAAGGATATAAAATTCTTTACATTATGAATTCAAACCCATGTTGCCTGATACCTGAACCAAGGTACCTCAAAGGGAGTGGAAGGTGGAGTTAGGACTTAAATCAGATAGCACCCATTTATTTGTATACTCACTAGATGCGTACTTAGGCACCCAAGTGAGTCAGGCACAGCCTTTTAATCCAAGACTCATTATATCACAGACTGCTCTGGAATTGAAAGTCAAGTTACTGATGAATAACTTGCAAGAGGAATCAAAAGAGAAAGATAAAAATAGGACGTCAGAACCAGCCCTTGTCCACTGGACCTCTCCAAAAGACCCTCTCCCTAACAACCAGACCTGAGCATGTCTCCTTCATGGTTAAACACTTCAGGGCCTTTCTAGTGCCACATTTAACCCAGGAGCTGAAAAAAAAGAAGGAAACGATCATCTGTGTTAAGAAAACTGAATTTCACCATGGGGGAAATCCATAGACAGAGACAAAAGTAAACTGGGGAATGGTATTTGTAACATACCGCGTATGGGGCCAACTCCTAATATAGAAAGAGCCTGGCTGAGCATGGCCTTATACACAGTGATCCCAGCACTCTGGGCAATCTAGGCAGGAGGTTCCCAAGTTCAAGCCCAGCCTGTGTGATTTAGCAACTCAGAGAAACCCTGTCTCAAAATAAGAAATTAAAAAAAGGCTGGGGATAGAGCACAGCGTGAAGGCGAAAAACATCAGCTCCAACTGGACGCAGCAGGTCACACTGTAACCCAGCACTCAGGAGGCTGGGGCAGGGGGTGTGGAGTCAGAGGCCAGCCTGGGCACATAGTGAGCTCAAGGCCAGCCTAAACTGCACAGTAAGACCTTCAATTAAGAAAGAAAAGTTCTTATAAATACCATGAGTTGGTCATCTATTTCAGGTACAGTTTGCAGGAAAAACAAACAAACAAACAATAGGAGAGCTGATCAACTTCTTTCATAATAGGTTTTTAATTTTTTAAAAAGATTTTGCAGTACATGGTTTCAAGCATACTAGTGCTGTACACTGAGCTATATAATCAGCCCAGAATCATAATGGAAAGCCAATACTATATAAAACTATATAAAATTTTATACTACTATAAAACTGTTTAGTTTGTTTCTTTTTTGAAATCCTGGGACCTGAAATCACAGCCTTGCCCATGTGTGCAAAGTGCTCTGTTCCTGGGCTACATCTCCAGTACCCCAATTATTGTTTTTTTTTCTAAGACAGACTGTCTTTAAACTTGTGATCATCCTGCCTCAGCCTCTGAAGTATCTGAGGTTATAAATATGCACAACACACCTATCTGAAAGGTCTTTTTTATCCACCTAATTGAAAAAATAAATTGCAGTATTTAATAACAGCTGGCAAGGCTATGGAGGAACAGTGACTATCAGATACCTGTGGCATAAGTATACTAAATTAATTAAATGATCATGCACATATACAAAAGTTTATTAATGAGCTGTTAAGTAGTTCTTCATACACTAATGCAGAACAGTCTCCAAGATGTATTATGGAATCAGAACAGCAAGACACATGGCCAAGTGCTTGGTATGTTTCCCATTTCTAGTGGCTTGAAACATGTCCTCAATTCTTTGCAATTCCACTCTGTTAGAAGAGGAGCCTAGTTCTTGTCCCTTGAATATTAATCGATTTAGTAACTCATTTCTAACAAAGTAAGTGATGGCAAGTACTGTCTAACATTGGGACTTTAAAGCGTGTGACAGCCAAAACAGTGACCCTGAAGGACTCACTTGGCACTGGACTCGCTCCCCCTTGCAAAACTGATGACAGTATAACAACTATCAGGACAGTCTGGGGCTGCCATGCATATTGATCCAAGGAACACAATTGAGTCCTGAATGTAACTCAGACATCTAGGCCAATGGACCTTAACAAGGGTCCCAAGATCATTCAGTGGAAAAAGAAGGATATTTTCAATAACTGGTGCTTGGACCACTGGAGCCAGATGAATATCTCATAACACAGACAAAAGGTAAGTTAAGGACCTAGGCATGGAGCTCAGTGGCAGGGGCTGGCCTAGCTCGAGGCCTTGGGCCCGGTGCCCCATGGCACCCTCCACGGTCAGACTTATCTACACAAAAACTCTCACTGCATTATTCACGATAGCTAAAAGGTAGGAACAACCCGAATGTCCAGGAGCTGATGAATGGGTAGCCCGAGAGTGTACAGCCATACAGAGGAAGATTGTTCGGCAAAACAAAACAAAGAATGGAATTCTGATACATGTTACCCCTAGAAACATTGTGCTAAGAAGCCAGTCTCAAAGATCACATATTATCTGATCCTATTGTATGAAGTGTCCAGAATGGGCAACATATAAATAAATATATTTGAAAGCAAGCTAGTGCTTGTGTGGGAGAATGAGGGAGTGATGGCTAAAGGGTGAGTACGAAGTTTCACAAGATGATGAAAACAGCATAAAACTGAGCATGGCCGTGTTGTGTGAAGACACTAAAACCTTGGCTTGTGCACTTTAGATGTGCACACTGCACAGCATACAAATTACATTTCAATAAAGTTGTTGTTATTTGCACAAAATTATAGCTTTGTTCATTTTGTTCCTCTGTCAGATCCTTCATTCCGAGGTCTCCTACCAGCATCATAAGAATGTACTTATGGGGCTGGTCAGATAGCTCAGCAGATT
Organism: Ctenomys sociabilis; assembly: GCA_004027165.1. Classification (NCBI taxonomy): domain Eukaryota; kingdom Metazoa; phylum Chordata; class Mammalia; order Rodentia; family Ctenomyidae; genus Ctenomys; species Ctenomys sociabilis. The sequence continues at coordinate 51,797 of PVKA01012967.1, read as the reverse complement.
AAAGCACCTACTTAGGCAGACACAGGAACCAGGGTTCAATCCCAGGCTTGCTATGCCAGCCCCACCCCAAGGGCACACTGAGACACCATTTGAGGCTGGGCATGGTGGTGCGTGCCTGTAATCCCAGTGCTTGGGAGGCTGAAAACAAGAGGATCACTATGAGTCCAATCTGTGTAGCAAGACCCTGTACTAAAAATACCTTCTGAAAAAATGCACTTACAATAGCTACAGCTCTGGATGAAGTCTTGGTTGCAACTTCACGAAAGATCTTGAGTCAAAACTATCTGCTGCCATCTAAGCTGCTCCCAAATTCTTGCAGCAGAAACAGATAAGGACAGGTCATGGAAACACAAGGCTGTGATCCCAACAGAGAGAGGCAAGAGGACAAGTTCGAGTCCCACCTGGGCAGTTTAGCGAAACTCTGACTTTGATTTAAAAAAAGGGCTGAGTGAGAAAGGCCTCCTGAGTTCAATCACTACTGGCAAAAAAGAGAGAACAGATGAAGAGACAAAGAAAAAAATGTAATAAATGCTGGTGGCTTTTGGCCTCTAGTAGTCTTTGTGGCACGATGTCATGCACCAACAGATAACTAAAGCTGTACACCATTTATATAAAAAAAATAATAATGCAAGGTAGATAAGGGGGCACACACCTGTAATCCCAGCACTGAGGAAGGCAGAGGCAGGAGAAACAGGTCCAGGCCCAGCCCGGACAACTTGGCAAGACCATGAGTCAATAAATAAAGCAGAAGAAAAGCTGAGGAGATAGGTTGATGCAAAGGTCCTGGTTCAATTGCCAATACCTCAATCAATCAATCAATCAACCAATAAAGGATTCGGCTCAAATTCTGTTTTGAGAGGACCCCCGTGACTGTCTTTAATTATGTGAGGGTCCCCTCTATGTCCCAGAGCACTTCTGGTCACAGGCATTTCTTGACTCACATCACCCAGTGATCTGCTTTCTGTCTGCTTCTCCTATCAGATGCCAAAACCCTGGCAGTAGGCATTCACACCAAGATCCCCAGGGCCAGGCACTGTGCCTGACACCCCAGGAGGCCTTTGGGGAAGGGCTGCCATGAGAAAGAAGGAAGGGGCTCAGAGAGAGAGGAAGAAAAAAAGCTGGAAGGCAGGAAGGGAAGAGAAAAGGAAGGGAGAGAAGGGAGACAGAGAGGGACAAAGAGGGAAGGAGGAGGAGAAAAGAGATGTCCTGGGTGTGCTTAACAGGTCATGCATGAACAACAAAGTGGTACTAAATAAACAAAATCCCAAATCCAATCTGAATGAAGACCTAAGAAAATGCAGAAGAATGTAGATGTGCTCTTAAATTACTCTAGGCCAGTGATGCTGAGCCTTTTAGAGATGTCAATGATTCCACAGATGAGGAAACAGAGAGGCAGGGACATTCATCTAAGGTAGCACAGCAGAGAAACGGCAGAACTGAGACCAAGACTCACACCATCACCCTGCTGCACACAGCTGGTCACAGCTGGGCCTGTGCCCAGACCTGCCCTTGCTGACCTCACCAGCGCACCATATCCACACAGGGTGTCAGCCACAGCTTGTCTTCGTGAACTTGTCTTCAAGTTCTGGTGAAGTCAGTGGCAAGGATAGGCTCTGGAGCCATGTCCACTAGCTGAGTTTCGGCTCCACTCTCTGAGGGAGCTATGGCCTCAGAGCTGGTGCCTGCATGCCCATGGCAAGCACGGGTGACCAGGGAAGAGTTGCTGAGACGTCCTGAGGACCCTAACAAGCTGAGCCCCACTCACGGACAGCCGCGGGCTCTTCCTTCCTCACTTCACATCCTGGCCGGGACATCCCACCGCCATCAGGTCAGTCCTGGCTGAGTTGCAGACTGGGCTTTTGGCCGGGCAGACCGGGCCACAGCGCCAGCCCCACCACTCACACCCAGGTGCGTGTGGACACGTGAGGCTTTCCCCTCTGAGACCCAGTTTTCTCATCTATAAAATATGAATAATGAAGGGCCAGCGAGATAGCTCAGCAGACTAAGCACCCGCTTAGGCAAACGTCGGGACCAGGTGCAATCCCTGGTGCCACTGCCACACCGACCGTGCCCCTGGGCTGCTGTGCCAGGGGCCAAGTCCAGGTGTGGGGTGCATGCCTGAAGTCCCAGGGCTGAGGAGGCTGGCAGCAGGGTCGCTATGAGCGAGACCCTACACCAAATACATAAATTAAAAAAACATTACATATAGGTGAATAATTCCTCCTACTCTATAGCATTCTAAGGATCAAATAACATTCTGCACGTCCAATGTCTAGCATGCAATAAGGGCTCAGGATACACTAATCACGTCCTTAACTGATAGTAATAGCTCTAGTAGTCTTGGACTGCCTGCAGATTGAAGTCCAAACTCCTTGGCCCAGCACACTTGGCCCTTACTGTTCCTTCTCATCCCCTCCCATCCTCCTCTGTGTGAAGCCACGGGAGCCTCCTGCTTTCTGCCTCCTCACATGACCTCTTGATGCATGTAGGGTGCCCTCCCACACCTCGCACCTGTGGGCACTGCCTCATTTCCCTCGAGCGGCAGTGCCCTGCTGCTCCGGATTGCCACAGCATTTGAGCAGGTGTAGCACCGCAGTTTCCTCACCACAGCACCCCTGTTCCAGTCACTGCCTCCATATACCTCTGTGGGAAGTGACCTTTCCCCACTACTTCAGAAGGGCACCTGGCTCAGACCTTAGACCACATCGCCATGATACACTCGAAGCAGACCCTGGGCAGCTGGGTGTAGTTTCAGATATCTGCAATCCCAGCATTCCGGGGTTCAGGCCAGAGAATAACAAGTTTGAGTCCTGCCTGGGCAACTGATGAGACCTTACATCAACAAGCAAAAAGTGCTGGGGACACAGCTGTGGAGGCCATGAGTTCAATCCCTAGCACACACAAGAGTGGGCATATGGCAGATGCTGGCCAACATTCCAACTTCACTGGAACTGTGCTTTCTCCACAGGCACCTCTGAGTCCAGAGCTGCCAGTTTCTTTTCACCATCAAAAAGGAAGTGGAGAGGCTGGGGAGATGGCTCAGTGGAATAAGCACTTCCCTGGCAAGTGCAAGGGCCTGAGTTCAATCCCCAGTTCTGCCAAAAAAAAAAAAAAAAGAAGGAAGTCGACTTAATGTGAGTGAACATGAGCAATCAAAAACAGATCCAGGCAGGGTCTGCGTGACTTTATTGGAACACTTGGATCTATCCATGCCTGTGGCCTCACACTGGGCCTTCAAAGTATGTGAATCAAAAAACTCTCCCCTGTATTTTATTTCCATTCACTTACGCCAGTCTACACTGAGTTTCCCACTTGTCACCAGGAGATCACGGATCAACACACTGACTCAGCTAGATGGTCAGTTTATCTTCTGTATGTCAGCACTGCAGTGTCCACCACTAGGATGACCACTGAGCAGTGAGACATAAACAAAGAAATAATATCTCTCTGTATTTTCCCAGTGCTCTAGGATTCTGCCCTCAAATACCTAAATAAAAGTTCACAAAAACAAGAATAACGTGCAGGCCCTTGAGCTCCCACAAGACACACATGAAGCCCTTGCCTCTCAGCCCTTGCCTCTCTGCTGTTCCTTGGACAACAGCGCTCACCTTCTCATGTAAGGGACTTGGGGAAAGAGAGGTGTGAAGAGCACACAAGGCTGAAAAGGGCACTTCTGGTCAACTGGCCCAATCCAAGAGACCCCTACTGTCCAGACAGGAAGACAGATTTTTATTAAAAAGACTCACTACTGTATGGTGAGACATGGAGGAATGCCGTGTCCTCTGTCCTATGGCACTTTAGTAAGCAAAGTAAGCCAGGCACTAAGCCAGAAAACTCAGAGATCTCTAAGCAAAATAAAAGGTCCAACTCTGCACCTCAAAACTTCAGGGTAGGGGAAATAACTCAAGAGAAAGTGCTCCAGGTTGAGGTCAGGAAACCAGGGGCCTCTGATCCAATTCCACCCCTTGCTCACTGTGTACGGTTCACTGAGGCTTCACTATCTACACTCAAGTTTCCTCTCTCACAGTAGGGCAAAGAGAAAGTGTAACCTGAAGGAACTGACGACTAAAGTCTGAAATTTAATGATTACATGGGAGTTATTGGAAATTTCATTAAATCCCTAAGACTAAATCCATGGGGATTACAGAGAATTTGAAAGCCAAAAGGTCAGCAACTCATCTGCAGACTCCAAATTGAGGCTGATTAACTGGAGGCTCCAGCTGAGAGTATCTTTCCAGCTTGACTTCAGATGAAAAATAGAATGGAAATGTACACTATCATCTTTCTAGATACCACAGAAAAAGGTGGACAGAGACAGATCTCACAGGCTATCATCCTATTCCCTCCAAAGAATCCTAAAGACCCACACAGAGGTGACGTGGGTGGGACTGATTCCCAACGTGCCATTAGCACATGCACACATTCACCCATGCTGCTCTCTTTAAGAAGTCCCTTCAGGAGTCTGAATCCTTCTTCCAGTGGGACAGGTGATTCCTTTGGCAGATGTAAAAATCCCCTTGGGTAAGCACACCAGGCTCATTACCTTGACTTTCATTATAAGTGATAGTTCTTGGTCTGATTACCCATATTCTTGACACTTGACCCCAGTATGATGACCCAGGTGTCATCCTATCATTTCCAAAGATGCCAGCTTTCTCTCAGTGGGGATGACCAAGAGGATCCATTCCGTGCTGCAGAGCCAGCTCCCTGCGATGCTCTGGGACTGGAATGACCAGCAAGTGATGTGGTGCCTCCTCCAGGGGTCTCTTTTGGAAAGCTCAACACTCGTGGAGTGTTTTTAAGTACTAATTGCAAAGGATGCCTCTGATGCCGGACTATCACGTTTTTTCCTCTTTCCTATCCCTACACCGCTCCAGACTTTTTCTTACTCTTCACCATCTTGCTATCCACTTTTCTTTCTTTTTTTTTTTTTTTTTTTTTTTTTTTTTTTTTTTTTTTTTTTTTTTTGACAGGGTCTCACTATGCAGTTCAGGTTGGCCTTAAACTCACTTTATAGCTCAGGCTCGTCTCGAACTCACAACAATCCTCCTGCCTCAGCCTCCCGAGTGCTGGGATTACAGGCCTGCGCCACCATGCCCGGCTTGCTATCCACTTTTCTCAGTCCAACTTCCTTCCCTGCGTACAACTAGCAAATGCCCAAATTGCTGAGTTCTCAAATTTTGTTTCTGATGGAATAGTGGGTGGGGGCGGGGTACCCTAATGGATCCCGGAAACCTGCCTCAGCATTTCTCACTCCCAATGGCCTTTCACTGGTTCTCAGAGCAGGAAGACTGTCTAGGCTGGACATTTCAGGAACCCATGCACACAGGGCATGGCATCTGAATCCTTCTTGCACATGGGGGAGGGATGAAAGGGTTGAGACCTTCTCAGTAAAGACCCATTTCCAGGGGCTACTGAACCACTCAATCTTAAAAAGAGACCCCCACCCCACATTACAAGACTTTAAAGTTTACCAGATCCTCTTTCCGTTGTCCTCTGCAGTCCTTTCCCATTTTACTGATGAGGAGACCAGACCATAGAGAAGTAAAGTGAAACACCCAAGTTGACAATGTCAGAGAGTTCAAGATCCAAGCCAGACCTTGATTCCCATGCATTTTCCTATGTAATGGAAATTAATTTTACCTAGTTTCCCCTTATTCACGACACATCTCCACAAACACAGCCAACAGAGACCTGTATAGATGCTAAAATAATACTAACCCACCAGCAAATGCAGTCTATGCATGGGCCCAGATACCCAATTTCAAGGTGCTGTGCCTAGCTACAAATTGTCTCTCACACAATCTCCTCCAAGGAACTGTTGAGGGTCGCCCAGAGAAGTGATCTGAGCTCAGAAGAGCAGCACCCACTGCCTCCTCCAGGTGGGAGCCCCTGAGCCCCAGCTCTTGACCCTTACCTGCCAAGAGCTGCATCCAGGCGCAGATCTTGTAGACCGTAGCGGTGTTGCAGAAGAAGAAGAGCGCAAAGCAGGTGATGCAGCCAAGGATCAGCACCATGGAGAGCAGCACGAAGAAGGCAGCCGCCTTGAAGGCGCCGGACGGGATGGTGCTGAAGTCGGTGAAGGAGCCCCGGCAGGTGAGCTCGCGGCCCGCCAGCCCACTGCCCACGCAGTAGTGGAAGAGGCCGAAGTAGCCAGGCTTGGGGGTGCTCACGCTGTCGCCCACCCAGTAGGGCTGGATGAAGACCACCACGTTGATGATGGCGAAGCAGATGGTGAAGATGGCCCACAGCACACCGATGGCCCGCGAGTTCCGCATGTAGTGCTCGTGGTAGAGCTTGGAGGCCTCCTGCGAGGGCAGCATGGTGCTGGGGGCGGGACCGGCCACCGGCCGCGGCGCGAGCTGGGGACGCACGGAGAGGAGAGGCCGAGTCAGGCCGCGAGGCGGGGCTGGGGAAGGGGCCGGGGGCCGGGGTGTGGGCGGCGTCGGGGGTGGGGTTGGCGGGGAGCCACGGGAGCCACGGGAGCCACGGGGCCCGGGCGGGGGCCGCGGAGGGGCTGTGGAGCTCGAGCGGGCCTGGGCCCGGCGCGGGTGTGGGGGTCGGGGGCCGGGGTCGGGCACGCGGGGCACGCGGGGCCTGCGGGCGCCGCTGTGGGCGCCGCGGACCGGGGCTGCCCTGGGCCGAAAGCGCGCGGGCGCGGGGCGCGGGGTGCGGGGCCGGGGCGCGGGGCGCGGGGCGCGGAGCCGGGGCCGGGGCGCGGGGCCGGGGCGCGGAGCCGGGGCCGGGGCGCGGGGCGCGGGGCGCGGGGCGCGGGGCGCGGAGCGCGGAGCCCGGGCCGGGGCCGGGGCGCGGGGCGCGCGGCCAGTGCGCGGGGCGCGGCGGCCGCGCGGGCCGGGGCACCCACCTGGGCCGGGCGGCGGCGGGCGGGTGGCGCGGCCTAGGCTCCGGGGCGCGGCGGCTTCGGGCGCGGCGGCTGCTCGGGCCCGGGCGGCCTCGGCGCGGCCTCCATCTTGCTCCGCCCGCGCGTCCCCGGCGTCCCCGGCGGCGGCGCGCTCTGGCTCCGCGCGGCCCGGGGCGCGCTCCCGGGAGGGGGAGGGGCGCGCCGGCCGGGGTTCCCTGCTCCGGGCGAGCCGCCCCCCAGTCGCTGGGTTTCGGGGATCCCTCCGCAGCCTGTCGTGGGCGGGGGTCCCCGCGCGTCCGGGAGCCGGGAGGGGCCGAGCGCGCTCCGGGACCGCCGCAGCCGCCGGCCTCTGGGTCTCGGAGGCGTCGGGAGCGCAGAATCTCCTAGGAAACTACGGACCCGGGCGAGGGAACCCCCAGACTGTCAGCCCACGCCTGCCGCGGGGATTCCACGGGCACAGGCTGGGGAGCGGGAGCCGGCGAGCCCCGAGGGCCGGCGAGGAGCGGGAGCGGGGCCTGGAGAAGGTGGTCCCCCGAGAGCGCCGGGCGCCAGCCGGCTGCGCGCGGGCTGCTCCTGCCTCCTGGGGCCGGACAGTCTTTGTCTGGCCGTGACGAGGGCTTGGGCTGCGATGTAGCAGAACGGGAACCAGGCAAACCGTGACCTTGTGCCTGAACTCTGGAGCCTATGTCGCAAGTCCGAGTGCTGCGGGTGTGCGCGTGCATCGTGCACCATCTGAGTGGGTCCAAGCCCGGACCTCACACAGGGGTCTGTTGAAATTTACATCAAATTGATAAAAATAAGATTTGCCACATGATTTTTTTCCAGGTTTGAGAATAAGTGTTTGTTTTTTGTCTGAAATTGGTACTTCCTACTTTCTTAATATAAATACCCCTTCCTTTAAAGAAGTGCTGGTGATGGTTAATGAAAATTGGGTTTTATTTGGTCTTGGTTCAGGTTCACGCCCAGCACTCATTAATTATGTGGCCAGCAAAAAACAAGAAAAAAATTATGTATCCAGCACGCCAGTGCTGCCCTTCCAAGCCTTATTTTCTTCATTTGTAAGGAGGGGGAAAACATACTTCTCACAATGCTGGTAGAATTAAGAGAGGTAATGGATAAAAAAGAGCTTTGTAAATTGAAAAAGGATATGAGTAAGGGATTGTCATTAAATTTTAATAGTAAGTGATTTATCCAGGGTAGAAATAGCAGTGGTATTGGAAATGCACTTCCCAAGCTATGACTAGCAGAGAGGATATGTTGTTTATTTATTTATAGATAGGGTCTCATGATGTGCTTCAGGCCTGCAGTCCAGTACATTGAACTCACAATGTACCCCAGACTGGCCTTGAACTCCTAGTGATCCTCCTGTCTCAGCCTCCCAAATGCTGGGATTATAGGCATGCACCAAGACATACAGCTAAGGATATGTCCCTTAAAGTATGAACTTGGAGGTAACTATAGGAAGAAAATGGAAGAAAATCCCTGGATGAAGAATATCTTATTGACACTAAACAGAAGCATACCAGGATAGAAAAGTTATGGGATAAAGATGGGAAATATGAGACCAACATGGTGGCCCACACCTATAATCCCAGCATCCTGGGAGGATGAGGCAGGAAGATTGCAAGTTTTAGCCCCACCAGGACAGGTTAGTGATATGAGACCCTGTCTCAAAAAAAAAAAGTTGGTGATCTGAGCTGGGCATGGTGGCATACACCATACTTAAGAGGCTGAGGCAGGAAGATCACTTCAAGTTAAGACACAAAAGGTTTATTTAGCTCACAGTCTGTAGAGTTTTCAGTCCGTAATTGGCTGGCTCCAACGTAGGGTGGCCACTGTTCATAGCAGAAGACAGCAATAAGCATAGAAGAGGAGCGAAGGTCTTTTCCTGCCTTACATCTAGGGCAACCCGCCCTAGGGCAGGTGTAGGGCTCGCACCCCCGATCCTACCACCAGACAACCAGCCGCAAACTCTAGATTTAACAGCCCCCAAAGCTCCTCCCTCCATGACCACATGAAACTTGGAGGGTTATCCAGGCACAAACTTAACATTCCACAAGTGGATCCCCAAAGGCTCACACACATCTCTTATACAAAAGGCATTTAGTCCATCTCTAAGAGTTGCCAAAGTTCTGACAGTTTCAATGCGGCTGAAAACTCTAAATCCAAGTCTCCAAGATGTAAGGCAAACTCTTAGCTATGAGCCCCTGTACAAATGAAAAGAAACTTAAACACTTCCAACATTTAATGGCACAAAATAAACATTTTCATTCCAAGATTTTCAAGCAGGGATATAAGGAGTGGGGCCAAAGCAAGTCCAAAATCCAGCAGGGCAAATATAAAGCCCTGCAGTTCCATGCACAGCATCCAAGGCAGTCCGTGCAGGATGTGAGCCTCACAAGGCGTGGGTGACTCCAGCCCAGCCCAGTGGGACACTCTGGGTGGCTGCAGCCCCTATAGCTTCTCTCAGGTCCACTTTCCTCTTGCCTTGCAGATTTTCTTAAGCAATTCGTGTACCTGGCTTTTCCAAACTTCTGTGGTCTCTACTGCGCCTTTGGTTTTGTCCCCACAGCTTCACACACTGTCCTCTCAGGGGCACAAGCACACTGCCTGAGAAGCCTTTGGAAGTAGAGGTGGAAGGAAACCTTCCTAGCTGCAGGACCCCCGAGCAGCTCTCCTCGAAAGAAGAGCGACTGTCTCCATTTTGACTGAGCCTGACCCATTTCCTCATATTGCTATGTACGGAGCTGGCTAGGACTTCTGTTTATCCTTCAATAGGCCTTAAGCAATGTGTATTGGTCTAGCTGAGGTGCTGGTGATAGTCTTTGAAGGTGGCATGCGTGTTTCCCTGGTAAGCCTGCTACTCCTTAATGTGAGCCGGGTGGAGGTAGGACAGTATATGTTCTCATGTACCAGTTGTTATCTAGCTCATTGCATCATTCCTGAACGTCTTTCCAACCACTCCACGGTAGTAATCGTGAGCAGAATGCCTGGAGTTTGGCTTCCTGTCAATATAACTGAGCCTTGGTATCATTCACCTACTTCCCTCTTGGTAGAGACTCTAATTAAAAGATTTAGCAAAAGGACCAAGAGGATTCTGGGATTAATTATAGTGGGGATAACTTCCTTAAAGCTGTTGATGGCCAGCACAGCTATTGGCTCTGCGGCATTAGTCCACTCAATACATACTGCTCACTTTGTAGACAATTGGACAAGAACTGCTGATGACAGCTGGAAAATTCGAAGAGAAACTGATGTTAAATTGCAGACTCAAGTGAGCATCAGAAACCTCCATTCTTTGGATGGGAGACCAAACTGAAAGTTTACAATTACAATAAGGTTTAAAATGTCACCATAATATGATCCACTTTTGTGTCACTCCATTACTGTATAACAGAAGTCTTCATCCTTGGGTACTAACCTAGAAACATATACCAGGAGCTATCCATCAAAATATTACTTTGGATATAGATGCTGTTCAGAAAAAAAAGTATTATTAATGTCACAGTAAACAGCAACTTTTGATGCCCCCAGATTAAAGACTGGGATAAATTTGCTGATGCTATAGAACAGTTGAATCCATTTGCATATGTCAAGGCCTACTTTTGGTTTTATATTGCAATTGGTGTACTCATTCTTTTGTTTATAATTCTTCTCATTAAAGTGCATCACAGAGGATTCTCAGCCCAACAACAGCTATGGCTGTGTGGCCAGAACTGACACTGCTCCGGCTTCTTTAAAGCAATGAAGGGGGAACTGTGGAGAACCACCTGAGCAGCTCTCCTTGCAAGAAGAGCAACTGTCTCCATTTTGACTGAGCCTGACCCTGTTTCCTTGTATTGCTATGTACAGAGCTGGCTAGGACTTCTGTTTATCCTTCAATAGACCTTGAACAATGGGTATTGGTCTAGCTGATGTGCTGGTGATAGTCTTTGAAGGTGGCATGCGTGTTTCCCTGGTAAACGTGCTGCTCTTTAATGTGAGCCAGGTTGAGACAGGATGGTAGAGCTAATGCTCCGCGCTGCCAACTGGGATCAAGCCTCAAGATAGAGGCTATGACTTCCTGGGGCTTGAAAGACTACATCAAAGCTGAAGCACCAGACCCCCCAAAACATTAGATGCTATTTCTATGGCATAATATTATAATGCAGACTACTCTCTCTGCATATCCTCTCTGCATATGGCAGAGGTAAATGTAGGCCATCCACCTAGCTAAGCTCACAATAGTCACCTGTTTGCCACAATTCTCAGTCAATCCTCCTTGAGCCACTCCCGCACTAATAAAAGCCAGGTGAGAACTTGGGTCAGTCTCTTTGTTCTGGGAAGCCATCTTCATGGCTGAACTTAGAGCCCCTTGACTCCCCAGTAATTGAAAATATAATTTAGTGTCTTTATTTTCACCAAGGGTTGCATTGAAAGTGGTAGACTGGAATTAACTTCATGGGATTCCAATAATGTAACTTTGGGATTACAAACATTGCTGTCTTGGACCGGGATGAGGACCTGGAAGTGACTCCTACATCCAACCCCCACAACTTCCATTTTGCATGTGCCTAAAACCAGTGCTACATGGTTGATGCCAAGGTTTGCTGCCAGGTGGAGCAGTAGCCAGACTTCCTTATCTTTTTGCTGCAGGGGTCAAGTACCTGGATTACTGAGCACTCAGAATCCATTTCTGAGGAACAAACTTTATGCTGCTACCATTCTGGAACACGGTGCTCCTTGGCTTCTCAAAGCAAAGTGTTTGAATTTTGCGATTTTTTGAAAATTTATTTGTATTTTAACTTGAAGAGTGAAAAATAGAAGCAAAAACAAATAGAAAAAATGACATAAACAGGGTAACATACAATAATATATATGTTACAGATTTTCAAAACATGGACAACTAAATATATATATATATATATATATATATATATATATATATATATATATATAATTTTTTAAAATAAAACAATCCAACACAGATCAGCAGCCCACAATAGAAGTGGGTTATCCACAGAAGTGGTTGACTTGAGCCATGCACAGCTCAGTATATTAATATGACTTTATATACCTCCATTTTTATACTTTTCTGCTAGATGTTTAAGACCAAGTTAAAGCAAGACCTATATAACAAAAAAAATGCAACTTTTGTATCAGATGAGGTCAGTCAGGTACCCTCAGGTTTTATCCTGTAACTCTGTTCTGCACTTTGTAGATCCCTTGTCAGTTTCATCCATGTGGATGAGTCATGGCCATTGCTTGACCAATTTGCTCTCTGTGGAAGCCTGAAGGAAAGTTTTCTCTCTATGTGTCTCTCCTTAGGCACACTATACATCATCAATTGCATTCCTCTGTGGCCCCATAATCTCTTTGATCAGAAAAATTGGGGCACAACTGAGTTATATGATGTTACAGTACAAATTCTCCTGTGTCCTGAGTCTTCACTGACCTTGAAAGGCTAGGGCCAAAATGTTGGCTGACCTTGCAGCCTTTCTTTTTCTCCAATTTTTAATCTGCAAACTTAGGTTGTTAACCATCCAGAAGAGAAGCTTATTATTACCCTGCAACATATGCAGTTTGGTTTACCCACACTGTTAGTCTAAATATCAGCCAACATCGGCATAATATGGAACATGTATTTTCCATGAAGTATTGAGATACTAAACTGTAAGTTCATACAGAATATTAAGAAGAAAAATAATTGTTTTAAAAATAGAAATTAACACTTATATGTATTTACACAGATATTTAGAAATCCATCCATATACAGCATAGTAGCATTGTAGCAGGACTGTCTTGTGACATTTTTTTGTCTTATTTTTCATTTATTACCCTTTTAAAAAGGGCAGTATAGTAATAGCTGGTATGTGATGACAAGAAGTAGATATTTAGAAGACCAGAATGGCAGGCATTTGGAGTGTGACCCTTCTATTACACTTTGTTAAATTCAGTGCAGTTGCTTGGTTCACAGGTATCAGCATATATACTTAGTCGGGGTGAGAATCCTACCACTTAACTGCTAGTTTCAAAAATCTGCTGATGTTTCTCAGGATCATTGTCTTACCCATCTAGTGTGTATAAATGAATGGTCTTGTTTCTGTCATGTTTCTCAGTGTTTCTCCTTGCCCTCTCCTTGTTGTCCAATCCTCAAGTTATCACTTTCCTTTTAATTGTGTTATACATTTCTATTTGCAATTTTTCCTTGAGTTATACTAAGGAGACCAGTAAGCTTGTGCAGAAATATCTCAATAATAGATGGTCCCAGTTGTTAATTCTTTCAAGTGTTTCCCATACGAATACATGTTTGTTCATGAACTCTTTGCCTATCCCTACGTCTTCAAGAGTTTCTCCTACTTTCTCTTCCAGGAGATTGAGTGTTTCTGTTTTAATGTTAAGATCTTCAATCCATTTTGACTTTAGCTTAGTGCATGGTGATAGACCTGGGTCAAGTTTTAGTTTTCAACATGTGAAAAGGCAGTTTTTCCAGCACCATTTGTTAAAGAGGCTATCTTTCTTCCAGTAAGCTTGTTTGGCCCGTTTGTCCAAGATCAGGTGGCTTAGTGTGTTTGTAGATGCCACTGCATCTTCTAATCTATTCTATTGATCCTCAGGTCCATTTTGTTGCCAATACAATGGCTTTGTAGTATAATTTCAAGTCAGGAATTTTAATGCCTCCTGTCTTGTGTTTGTTGGCCAGGATTGCCTTCGCTATTCTATGTATTTTCTGGTTCCAAATAAATTGTAAGAATGATTTCTCTAGGTCTGGGAGGTATTTTGTTGATGGTTTGATAGGGATTGCATTGAATCTGTACAACAATTTTGGGAGTATGGCTATCTTTATGATGTTGGTTCTTCCTATCTTGGAGCAGTGTATATCTTTCCATTTTCAAAAATCCTCTACGATCCCTTTTTTCAGCGTGCTATAATTTCCCGTGAAAAGATCTTTAACTTCTTTTGTTAGATGAATTCCAAGATATTTCATTTTCCATGGTGCTATTGTAAAAGGTATTGTTTCTATAGTTTTCTGCTCAGTGTGTGTTATCTGTGTAAAGAAATGCTATTGATTTTTGAGTATTGACTTTGTATTCGGCTATGCTACTGAATTTGTGTATCAATTGTAGAAGCTTCTTGGTGGAGCTTTTTGGGTCTTCTAAGTAAAGTATCATGTCAACTGCAAATAGTGATAATTTAACTTCTTCTTTATCTGTTCTTATTCCTTTTATTTCTCCCCCTTGTCTTATGACTGTAGCTAATGATTCCAAAACTATATTGAATAGGAGGGGTGATAGAGGACATCCTTGTGTTGTACCATATCTAAGAGTGAAAGATTTCAGTTTTTCCTTGTTTAAAATTATATTAGCCATTGGGTTGTCATAGATTGCTTTTATCAAATTGAAGTAGAGGCCTTCTATTCCAATTTTCTGAAGGATTTTGAACATGAATGAGTGTTGGACTTTGTCAAAAGCCTTTTCTGCATCAATTGAGATGATCATGTGGTTTTTAGTTTTGCTCCATTTATATAGTGTATTACCTTTATAGATTTCCAAGTATCAAACTATCCTTGCATCCCTGGGATCATTCCTACCTGGTCACAGTGTATGATATTCTTGATTTGCTGTATTCTGTTTGCTAAGATTTTATTGAGGATTTTTGCATCTATGTTCATGAGTGAGATTGGCCTGTCGTTCTCTGTTTTGGTTGTGTGTTTCCCTGGTTTTGGTATCAGTATAATACTTGTCTCCAGGAATAGGAGTGATTTTAAGAAAACTGTTTCCTTTTCAATTTCATTGAAGCATTTCTGGAGTGTAGGGATTATATCTTCTGTAAATTTCTTATAGAATTCAACTGCGAATGCATCAGAACCCGGACTTTTCTTTGTTGGCAGGCTTTTTATTACATTTTGTATTTCGTTGGCTGTTATTGGTTCATTGAGAGTTGTTCTATCTTTTTTATTCAGTTTTGGTTTTTTGTACCTTTCTAGGAATCTGTCCATTTCATCTGTGTCTTCTATTCTGTGAGTAGCTATTGATAATCCTCTGAATTTCCACTGGGTCTGGGGTGATTACACCCTTTTCATTCCTTATTGCTTGTATTTGAATTTTTTTTTTCCTCTTTTTGATGAGTTTAGCTAGTGGCTTATCAATTTTATCTAGTCTTTCAAAGAACTAGCTTTTTGTTTCATTGATTCTTTGAACTATTTTCTTTGTCTCAATTGAATTAATTTCTGCTCTAATCTTTATGATTTCTTCTCGTCTTTGGGCTCTGGGTTTGGTTTGTTCTTCCTTTTCTAGATGTTGGAGATGTCACATTAGTGTGTTTATTTGTTCGCGTTCTGTTTTCCTAATGTGTGAGTTCTTAGCTATGAACTTCCCTCAGAGAACTACTTTCATCGCATCCCATAAATTCTGATAAGTTGTGGTTGAATTCTCACTGAATTTTAGATATTGTTGAATTTCTTGTTTAATTTCATCTGTAACCCATTGATTGCTGAGTAGGGTGTTGTTTAATTTCCATGTATTTTGGTGGTTTTTCTTGTTTCTTTTGTCATTTATTTCCAGTTTCATTGCACTGTGGTCAGATAATATGCATGGGATAATTTCTGTTTTCTTACATATACTTCAGCATGACCTATGGACCAGTGTATGGTCTATTTTAGAGAATGACCCATATGCAGCTAATACAAAAGTGTATTCAGCTGTGGTTGGGTGGAACACTCTGTATATGTCCACCAAGTCCATTTGTTCCAGGCTCTGGTTCAGTTCTACTACTTCTTTGCTCATTTTTTTCTAGTTGACCTATTATTGTGGGATAAAGGGGTATTTAGGTCTCCTGTTAAGATTGTGGTGTTGGAGATTAGCTTTTTCATGTCCATTAAGATTTGTTTTACATAGTTGGGTGCTCCTGTGTTTGGTGCATAGATATTTATGAGAGTTACCTCCTTCTGTTGAATTCTTCCCCTAACCAGTATATCGTGGCCTTCTTTATTTCATTTGGTCCTTCTTGGTTTGAAGTTGAGACTGTTCGAGAACAGGATTGCTACTCCTGCTTTTTTCTGTGGTCCTGGGGCATGCAGTATTGTTTTCCATCCTTTGATTTTAAGCCTATGAATGTCCTTTTGAGTTAAGTGTTTGTTTCTTCTACACAGCATATTGTTGGGTTTTGTTTCCTAATCCACTGTGCCAGTCTATTTCTCTTAATTGGTGAATTGAGTCCATTTACATTGATGGTTGTAATTGAAGTGTGTTGACTTATGATTGTCATGGTATTTACCTGCTATTGTTTATTCCTTTTTGTCCTGTGTTTAATTGTTTGCCCTATTTAGTGGGTTCCTTCTGTTCTCATGTTCATGGAGTTCTGGTCATTGTGGTCCCTCTCTAGAACATCTTTCCATAGCCTGTGTAAGGATGGCTTTGTCGTCATCAAATTCTTCAGTTGTTGTTTGTCATGGAAGTATTTCACTTCTCCATCAAACTTGAAAGAGAGTTTTGCAGGGTATATAGTCTGGGCTGGAATTTATTTTCATGGAGGACTTGACATACTGTGCTCCATGCTCTCCTTGCCTTCATGGTTTGTGTAGAGCAGTTGGCTGTAATTCTGATGGATTTTCCTTTGAATGTGATCTGTTTCTTTTCTCTAGCAGCTTTCTGTGTAGTATTCTTTTGTTGGATTTTTGGGATGTGGACTATTGTATGTCTCAGTGTGTTTTTAGTTGGGTTGAAGTTATTTGGCATTCTGTTTGCTTCGGTTACCTGAATGTTAGATTGTTTCCTCATATTTGGGAAGTTTTCTGCTATTACTTCTGCATGTATTCTTTTTTTATCATTTGTATTGACTCCTTCATTCTACTTTTGTGATTTTGAGGCTTCAAAGGGTAGAGTACTGCCCTTTCCTGTGATGCCCTCAGGTCATCTTTTTTAGTCTTCTGTTTCTTCTCAGAAATCAGGATCGCCCAAACTCTATCATTGCAGTCCACAAAGCATTTAAAAATCCTTATTCTGGGCTCTTTGCACTTGATTTGAACATAAATCTGGCTTAAAGTCCCTGCCATGGCTTTGTTATTGCCTCAACATTTGAGTACCTTGAAATTTTTATGCCAGATTAACTACTCTGCTGCTCCTAATCTCAGTCTCAAGCAAAATCTCTGTGCACAGATAAAGTGCAGACAAACCTGCCAAGCCATAACACACATCGTCTGGGTCCAACAGGTAATGCAGTCCTTTTTCCCAGCTGAAACTTCCTGAGCCTGGTAGTTACTGCAAGAATTTCTATCAGCCTTTTTGTCTCTGAACTCTGATCAGAATCTCCCATACGGAATTGCCTAAGGTGTTCCGTCTCTCCTTTTATAGCCAGTATCTCCAAACCTGTGCAGTCTCTTTCCTTAACCCATTCCCAAAGGCTCTTGCACCACTTGGTCAAGCAATGACCCCACTCTTGGTACCAAATTCTGTCTTAGTTACTTTTCTCTCATTTCTGAGACAAAATGTCTGATACCCACAAGTTAATGGAGGAAAGGTTTATTTAGATGAGCTTTTAGTCCATAATTGACTGGCTCCAATGCAGGGTGGCACATGGCAGGAAGGCAACAGTTCATAGCAGTAGAAGACAGCAAAAACAGCAAGCACAAAAGCAGAGGAGCAAGCCTCTTTTCCTGCCCTATATTGCATGCCGGGTACCCACTCGAGGGCAGGTGTAGCACCACACTTGCAGTCCTAGTACTGGACAGTGAACCAGTGAGAAACCCTAAATTTCATTGCCTCCAAAGCCCACCCCACCACGACCCCGTGGTCACATGAGGCTTTGGCAAGGCATCCAGATACAAGCCATAGCAGCCGACCTGAACTACATTTTGAGAGCTTGACAAAAATGAAAGAAATAATGAGTGAAATGAATAAACAGACAAAATGTACATCAGTGAAAGGCTAGGGATCATTCTTCAATCCCCATACTGCAAAAGAGAAAAAGGAAAAGAAAATGGGAATTATAGGTCATAATAATTATAGGTCATAAGGCAAGAGTGATGCAGGTTCCAGCACCTGGAGAAGAGAAGTTCCCAGAAACTTGCAACCTGCTGAGTACCCTTATGCCTAAATTCAGTTCATAGTTCTGTATAATATTTGTTAGCTTCTTGGTGGTTTACAGTTCAGTTATGGTCAAGTCCAAGAACCACACCATGCACAACCAGTCCCAAAAATGGCATCAAGAAACCTCGATCACAAAGACACGAATCTCTGAAGAGGGTAGATCCCCAGTTCCTTAGGAACATGCATTTTTCCAAAAAGAACAACAAGAAAGACTTCAAGAAGATGTAAGTAAACAATGCCAAGGCTATGAGTGCATACACTGAGCCTGTCAAGGCCCTCGTCAAGCCCAAGGAGGTCAAGCCCTAGAGCATTCAAAAAGGAGTAAACCACAGGCTTGCTCGACTTGCCTATATTGCCCACCCCAAGCTTGGGAAGCGTATCCGTGCCTGCATTGCCAAGAGTCACAGGGCTTGCCAGTCTTCAGCCAAGGCCAAGGCTCCAGCTTCTGCTCCAGCCCAGGATCCCAAAGGTGCCCAGGCCTCTGTGAAGGTTCCACAGTAAAAGTCTATCTGCTGATGTAAAAACAGAAGGAGTGGTATGGCCCCTGGGGTGCCATCTCTGGAGGGCTGGTGTCCTCCTGTGCTCTATGTATAAATCAACCTGAGGCAAGATGAAAAAAATAAATAGCACTTGTTAGATTCTTGCTACGTGGTAGCTCCCTGATCATTGTTATGTGTCTATTGTGTCTCATAATCTTCACTGTAACCCTCTGAGATATGAGGTGGGTTGACTTGTGTCCCTCACAAATTCCATATATTGAAGCCCTAACTTCAAGTTCCTAACATACAACGTGATTATATTTGGCTATAGGACATTAATAAGATGATTCAAGGAAAATAATACAAGTGGGTTCTAATCCAATGTGACTGGTGTCCTTAGACGAAGGGACAAGGACTCAGACAACACTTAGACCAGGGGACAGAGGTCTACAAGCTCAGTTCAGCAACCTCAGAAGAACTAATATTACCAACGCATGACTCCCTCCAGAGCTGCAAGAAATTGATTTCTGTTTAAGTCACAAAATCTTTTTTGTTAGAGAAGCTGTAGCATAGGCAGTATTGAGTGCCTATTTTACACATCAGAACAAGTTAATGGACTGGCCCAATGTCAATTCTCTAACAAGAAGAGGACCTGGGATTTGGCCTCAAAGAACCTGTTCCAATGACTGCATTATAGTTTACCATGTAATATGAATTATTTTGTCACTGGGGTAGGTGGTAGCATTGCTGGAGATGGGAGCCAAGTGCTCTACTACTGGGCTAAAACTTTAGGTCTCTTGGAAATCACTCTGTAGAATGGATTGTTTTACTGCATTTTTTTTTTTTTTTTGAAGCATGAACTTCTATGTAGCCCATCCTGACCTGGAACTTTCAAACGTCCTATCTCAGACTACTGAGCACTGTGACTGCAGGTTTGTGCTACTGTGCCCCGCTAGGAGTGGGTTTGACCCTTGAAGGTCTGACTATTTCCATCCATATCATTTAACTTTGCATCAGACCATTTGAGTTCATTTCAGTGTCATCCTGCAAGTAAACAGCTTCCCCTAAGGGCTAGTTTCCTCATCTGTAAATGAGGGTGATGACAGCAGTGGCTCCTCCAGAGTTCAAGATTAGATGAGATGTTGACGTGACACTGTTCTAAAAGTGCTTGGAAAACTCCCAAAGCCATTTGCCATTACACTTATGGAGCCAGAAAATGGATGTTCTAGGCTTCAAACTAAGTTTGTTTTGATCCCAGACTAGTTACAAGTGGCCCTCACATTGGAATATCCAAAGTTCCAGAGGTCTGAGACACAGGGTAGCAGTTCTGAGGTCAGATAAATAAGAAGTTGTAATCTAACTCTGATACCTAACAGCTCGTGTGAGTGTGAGCATGTTACTTAAATTCTCTGAACCCCATGCTTCTTATCCATATGATTGAACTAATAATTCATTAAACTCACATGGTTTAAGTGATGTAAGAGCTGTAAGGTGTGGGTTAGTTCACATTAGAGCAGAGGCTTTTTCTTTTCAGACCAGAGAAACAAGGCAATATTTAAACATGCATGTCCAATTTATTCCACTGAAGAGTATGGCCTCCAGGTGCACCCCGTTAGCTAGGATTGTTTCAAGCTTGTCCTTCTGTATGGCACAGTGGTACTGTATTGCATGAAAAATGGCATCTTCTTTATCCTTTCGTTTGTTGATGGGCGGTTGGGCTGTCTCCCAGCCTCACCTAGTACAAACTGTGCTGCTATAAGCATGGGTGTGCTTAGGTCGTGGTGGTATGGTGTCTTCAAATCTTTTGGGAAGAGAACAAGAAGGACAGAGCTAGCCAGGTCAATGGAATCTTTAGTATTAGTTCCTTGAGGAATCTGGACACTGATTTGCGCAGTGGTTGCACCAGTCTGTACTGTCACTAACAGTAGAGAAGGGCTCCTTCTTCCCCACAGCCCTGCCAACACTTGTTATTGGCTGACTTCTTGATGGCAGCCATTGGGTGGAATCTCAGCATTGTTGTTTGCTTGTTTGTTTTGCATCTCTTGAATGACTAGTGGTGTTGAACTTTTTTCATGCATTTATTTATTGTTTCTCATTCTTCATCTGAGAAGCATCTATCTTAGATGCACATTTTTATTAGCTGTTTAAATTTGGGGGATCTAATTTTTCTGAGTTCTTTATATATTCTAGATAGTAGTCTTTTGTCTAAGGAACAGGTAGCAAAACTTTTTCCCCCTTGCTATGGTTTTCTCTTCACTCTATTAGTGGTTTCTCTTACTATGCAAAAGTTTATTTTTTTAATAAGATGAGATCCAGATGTAGATTCTTTGTGATATTTCCAATGTGTTTGGGATTTTGTTCATAAAGTCTTTACCTACACCAGAGTCTTCGAAAGTCCTATCTATTCTATCTTCCAGAAGATTTAGTGTTTCTATTTTAATATTTAGATCTTTGATTCAGTTTGAATTTAGTTGAGTTCATGGTAAAAGATATGAGTCTAGTGTTAATCTTTGATATGTGATAAGCCAGGTTTTCCAGCATCATGTATTCAAGAGGCTTTCTTCCAGTGAAGCTGTCTGGCCCCTTTGTTAAAGAAAAGGTTGATAGAAAAAAAAAAGTAAGGTGGCTGAGAATGTCTGAAGTTTTTTTCTGCATCTTAGAATCTGTTCCATTGATCCTCAGGTCTATTTTTTGCCTGTATGACGCTGTTTCTATCACAGTAATTTTGTAATATAATTTAAGTCAGATACTGTGGTACCATTTGCCTTGTCTTTATTGTCCAGAATTGCTTTTTCTATTCTAGATCTCTTTTGATTGCAAATGAATTGTAAGATTGTTTTCTCTAATTCCATGAAATATGTTACTGATGTTTTGATTTGGATTTCATTAAATCTGTATGACAATTTATATATATATATATATATATATATATATATATATATATATATATATATATATATATATATATAAATGGGGCTGGCCAGGTAGCTCAGTGGATTAAAGCACCTGCTTAGGCAGAGTGCAGAGGCTGGGGCTGCCCCAGCCTGCCACGCTGGCCCCACCCCCAGGGTGCACTGAGACAGGGATTGAGATGGCATAGTGGTGTGTGCCTATAATCCTAGTGTTTGGGAGGCTGTAAACAGGAGAATCACTACAAGTCAGACCTGTGTAGTGAGACCCCTGTAGACCCTGCACTAAATTATATAGTATAACATATATATATATATATATATATATATATATATATATATATATATATATATATATATATATAGT
>PVKA01012967.1:11655-30014 GCA_004027165.1 Ctenomys sociabilis | reverse complement strand
TTCCAATTTTCTGTAGGGTTTTTACCATGAGTGCTGAACTTCGTCAAAAGCTTTTTCTGCCTCTATCAAGACGCTCGTGTGATTCTTATCGTTGTCTCAGTTGATATGGTGTGCTGTGTTTATTGATTCACATATATTGAACCATCCCTACATTCCTGGAATGAATCCCACTTGGTCATATATAATTTTCTTGATGAGTTGCTGCACTGTTTGCTAGCATTTTATTGAGGATCTTTTTCATCTGTTTGTTGTATGGAATCATGCAAGCTGGAAGAAATGACGAGAAGACTGAATTAATATAGCTACAGAGGACTCACAAGTTTTGTACCATGCTAAGCGACTCTTGAGCCACTGAAACATCTTTCATTTATCGAGGACTGAAAACAAGCTAAGGAATGTGCATAACTGATTTCGTGTAAACAAATTGCTATTTACATTGCCTTCTGGCATTCACCAAACTCCAAGTCTACACTATACTAGTGGGCAAAGTTCCAGGTAAGGAAGCAAAACACAGACAGGTTGCCACCAGGAATTTGTTGTTCCTAGTCCAGGTTGCCGGAATTACAAGGGGCCAGTTTCCTTAGGCTCTGTTCTTTGTCCCTTGCTCCCTCAGAACAGCAGGTTTCTGGCTCATATTACTGCATCTATTCATTAGGGAGATTGGCCTGTAGTTCTCTGTTCGGGCTGGGACTTCCTCTGTAATGCTTGCCTCCAGGAATGAGTCTGGGAGAGTTGACTTCCTTTCAATTCACTGAAGAGTTTGAAAAGAGTTGGCATTAAATCTTCTCTAAATTTCTTGTAGAATTCATCTGTGAATACATCAGGACCCTGGGCTTTTCTTTGTTGGTACATTTTTAATTATATTTTCAATTTCATTCATGGATATTAGGTTATTCAAAACTTTTACATCTTTTGAATTCAGCTTTGGTAATTCATACATATCTAGGAATCTGTCCATTTCTTCTGTGTTTCCCATCCCATGAGAGTAAAGATTTTCATAGTAGGTATTGATGATCCTCTGAACTTCTGTAGAACCCACAGTGATTTTGTCTTTTTCATTCCTTATTGCATGAACTTAAGATTTTTCTTTCCCTTTTTTATGTATTTAGTACAGAGTCTACAGGGTCTCACTATGTGGATCTGACTTGTAGTGATTCTCCTGTTTTCACCCTCCCAAGGGCTGGGATTACAGGCACACACTGCCACACCCAGTCTCATTCGCTGTCTCAGCATGCCCCAGGGGTAGGACCAGCCCCGCACACTGGGGATCAAATCCTGCCCACTGCACTCTGGCTAAGCAGGTACTTTAGTCTGCCGAGCTATCTGGCCAGCCCTTTTTTTTCTTTCCTTTTGTTGATAAGGTTGGCTAAGGGTTTGACAGTTTTATTTATGTTTTCAAAGAATCCACTCTTCAATTCATTAATTCTTTGTATTGTTTTTCTAGTCTCCATTGTATTGATTTCTGCTCTGATTTTTATAATTTCCTCCCTTTTTTGGGCTTTGGGCTTGACTTGCTCTTCTTTTTCTAGAAGCTTGAGGTGCAGCATAAAGTTGTTTTGATGATGTGAGAATTCATCACTATAAATTTCCCTCTTAGGACTGCTTTCATTATGTCTCACAGGTTCTGCTAAGCTGTATCTGCATTTTTGTTTGATTGCAAATAATGTTTAACTTCTTCTGTGACCCATTGTTCAGGAGGGTGTTATTTATTTTCCATGTGTTTA
This sequence comes from Ctenomys sociabilis, assembly GCA_004027165.1. NCBI lineage: Eukaryota > Metazoa > Chordata > Mammalia > Rodentia > Ctenomyidae > Ctenomys > Ctenomys sociabilis. The sequence goes on along the minus strand of PVKA01012967.1, from coordinate 28,290 downwards.
TGGAGATTTGTGAGTTCTTCTGTCAATAATTTCTAGTTTCATTCCACTATGCTCAGCTAATGTGCATGGGATAATTTCAATTCCTTTGCATTCCCTTAAGCATGTTGTGCTAGTGTGTGGTCTGTTTTGGAGAACGTCCCCTGTGCAGCTGAGAAGAATGTATATTCTGATGTTGTTTTGGTGGTACACTCTGTACAAGTCCGTGAAATCCATTTCTTCACAAGTTTAGTTTTAGTTGTTATTTATTTGCTGAGCTTTTGCATAATTGATCTGTCCCTTTGTGACAGTGGTGTGTTAAAGACCTCCCCAACATAGGGCTAGGGGGATGGCTCAGTGGAGTAAGCACTTCCCTGGCAAGTCCAAGGGCCTGAGTTCAATTCCCAGTTCTGGAAAAAAAGAGCTCTATAAAGACCCCCCCCATAACTGTGTTATTGCTCATTTGAGTTTTCATGTTTGTTAAAATCTATCTTATATAGTTGGGTGCTCCTAAGTTCACTGCATATATATTTATGATTGCTATCTATTTCTCTTGAATTTTTCTCCTAGCAAGAATGTAGTTATTTCTTTATCTCTTCTTGGTTTGATGTTCACATTTTCACCAATCAAAATAGCTACCTCTGCTTTTTTCTGGGGTCCTATTGCATGAGTATTTTTTTTCCCATCCTTTGACTTTATGTTTCTTGTATACAGCATATTGTTAGATTTTTGCTTCTTGATCCACTCTGCCAGCCTGCTTTTGATTGATCCATGAGACCCTCTACATTGATGGTTATAACTGGAATGTATTGGCTTATCTCTGTAATGTTGTTTTCCTACTGTAGGATCCCTACTTTTCCTCTTGGCATAATTGTTTGCTCTGCCTGGTGGTTCTCTTATGTTGTTCTTAAAGTGGTGATCATTTCTCTCTCTCTCTCTCTCTCTCTCTCTCTCTATCTCTCTCTCTCTCTCTCTCATATTTAGTGCAGGGTCTAACAGGGTCTACAGGGTCTCACTACACAGATTGGACTTGTAGAGATTCTCCTGTTTTCAGCTTCCCAAGCATTGGGATTACAGGCACGCACCACCATGCCCAGTCTCGGTTGCCATCTCAGTGCACGCTGAGGGTGGGGCCAGCACTGAGCCAGGGATTGAACCTCTGACCCCTGCATCTGCCTAAGCAGGCATTTAATCTGCTGAGCTGTCTGGCTGGCTCATCTTTATCTCTTTCTAAAATATCTTTCAGTAATCTTGTAGGGTTTGTTTGGTGGTCATGAATTTTTTTCAGTTGTTCTTTGTCATGGAAGTATCTTATCTCTCTATTAAATTCAATAGATAATTTTGTAGGGTACATCAGTCTGGTTTGGAAGTTGTTTTCCTTTGGACCTGAGATACTTCATTCTATCCTCTTCTTGATGGTCTGTATTAAGAAATCTGCCATGATTCTGATAGGCTTCCCATGACAGATAATCTTTTTTTTCTAACAGGTTTTACTATTCTGTTCTTTTGCTGAAGTTGTGGGATCTTGCTTATTGTGTGTCTAGGTATAGATTTGTTTTGGTTATAGCTATATGCCTAGAGTTCTATATGCCTCACTTTCTGTATGTCATATTCTTTTCCCATGCTTGGGAAGTTTCCTGCTACTACTTCTGCAAAAGTCTTTTCATGTCATTTGTGTTGACTCCTGCTGTTTTGTTGACACCCATCAGTCTTACATGGTTTTTATTTGCATCATGCTGAAGCTGCTGAATTGTATTTTCCTGGCTCCTTGTTTTTAGGAGCTCTTTCCTTTCATGATCAACTGCAGTGCTGTCTTCAAGGTCTGAAAGTCTTTCAAGTGGTTCTGCCAGCTTTGGATGGAATTCATCCGTCTGAACCTGTTTCATGCATTCTAATTCTTTCCTGTGTTTCACATTCATGTTTCCATTTCTCTCTTCTCCTCTCTGTTTTATCTATGTCTTCTTCAGATGTGCTGAGCAATTCTTTCATGACTGTGGTCAATTCTTTTTTACCTGATAAATTATTTATGATGTGATCTCTTCTACATCCTGGTGGAGTTGTTTCTTTACTTCAGTTGCTACAATTTCAGAAATTTTCTACACGTGACTTCCAAGTTCTTGTATGTCCAGGTCCCCTGGACCTGTTCTGGGTGGGCTGGAGGGCTGAGATCACCTTTTGCTCCTTCGTTTTGGCTTTTGAAGCTCCCAAAGTTCACCAGAGCTCAGTGCTGCTCCCACAATGGGGGGGAGTGGGCTGCAGTTCACCAAGGCTCCCAAAGCTGTCTGGGGCTCAGCCTCGTTTCCACAATTATAGAGGGATGGGGTGCAGCTCACTGAGGCTCCTTCATTGGTGGTGGGGTGCGCTGCAACTCAGTGAGACTCCCAAAACTATCTGGAGCTCAGACTGCCACCCACGACGGAGGGGGGATAGGATAAGCTTCACCAAGGATCCCACAGGCATCCAAGGCTCTGCCTGGGGTGGGGCTCACCAAGGTTCCAACGCTGTCCAGGGCTCAGTGAAGCTCCTACGATGCTGGAGCGGCCTGGTCCAGAAAAATTTTTCAACAGATCTAGGACTGCATTTCTGAAACTTGTAGAAGTATTTAATATGTGCTTGGGTCATATGTAAGTTACAAGCTGTTTTTTAACTTTTTCAGAGCTTTCAACCCTGTGTGCACTTCTTACTTAATCTGGTGTCTGAGTCACCCCTGCTGCAAGTGCAGACCCCTTGTCACTGCCAGTGGGCAAGGGCAGGCCAGCAGGCTAGGGACACAGACATGGGCCCTGTGCTTTCTGCAGGGATACAGGTGCCAGCGCTGCAGCTGGAGCTTGCAGAAGAAACAATGGGGACGGTCTGGGCCTGGTCTTCCAGGACTATGGAGTAAAGTTTTCCCAGGTGGCACTGCTGTTTCAGTCAGTTGTACCACTGAAGGGGGCTTAAGTCCCTGGACCAGACTTTTTATTTTTATTTTTAATTTTGTTCTTAATGTGCTATTTACTTCAAACAGGGTCTCGCTATGCAGCTCACAGTTGCAGTGGCCCTCCTGTCTCAGCCTCCTTAGCACGGGGTCATAGGTGTGCACCACCATACCTGGTTTCAGGCCTGGTACCACGTGCAGTAATCAAACTCAGATGAACCCAGGTCCTTGCACTTGCCAGGCCAGTGCTTAGACACTGAGCTACCTCTCCAGCCCCGAAGAGCTACCTCTTAAGTTCCCCAGCCTCTACTTCCACCTGCTAAGAATGATGACATTGGGGTCTATTTACTTATTTATTTATTCTCATTTATGTATTTGGTAGGGACTCACTACTCAGCTGGGACCTGTAGTGATCCTCTGGTTCTTAGCCTCCCCAGTGCTGGGATTACAGCTGTGCACCGCCACCCCTGGGCTGGGTCCCTGGCTCAGCGCACCTGGGGGCGGGAGCCAGTGCAGCATGTGGGACCGGGGATCGAACCCCAGTCCATGAGCTTGACTAAACAGGAGTTTAGTCTGCTGAGCTAGCTCACCAGCCCCTGGACCAGATTATTTTGTGTCATTTGTGGCAAGGTTTCCAAACAACAGCAGGAAGCAGTTCGCTCTACAGACCATCCCTGCATGAGAGTTTTAGCCAAATTAGTTTTGTCCAGTGTGACCACACCATAGTTAGCCTGTTGGACTTCATTTCCTGCAGAGCTACTTTCACCCAGAAAGGATGTGCTCGGTACCTGTCAGGGGGTCCATTCTTGGAAGACTTCATCCCAGAACAACATGTGGTATCATTACAGTTAGGTCTGATGTAAGGTGAGCTTGTCATCTTTCTTGATCAGAAGAACAGTGGCAATTAAGCACAGAGGCGAGGGGGGAAGACAGCCCTTAGTGACCAAATCCGAGTGTTTGCACAGGTAGATCCCTGGGCGCTCCCTGGGGCTGACAGTCTGAGTAAGCATCATTGTTTTCATGAACTCAAGGATCCAGATGGGTTTTAATTAATTCGTTCTCATTCTATTTCCCTAGGGTATATTTTGTGTGCCCTTGAACAATGGCACAACGAAGGGTGGGCACTCCTCAGAGACGGACCATTCAGGTGCCTGGCTCGCCACACCCCTTGCTGGGATTTAGATACAACGTAGCTAAGGAAGGTGCAAGCCTCCATGGCACCATACTTCAATCGCCACAGAACCAAGGAGAGGAACCAGTCAGCCACCTAGACCAGTGCTTCCCAGTCTTGGTGCCCATTGTTTATGTTGTCTGTTGTACTCACGTTCATTTAGCAGTCACTCACAAGGTTAAGCACCCCACCTCCTCTTCCCTTAGGGTGACCTTAACTAACAAAGGTTGATCAAGCTCTTCTGTTCAATCTGAGCAAGACTGACAGATTAACTGGGGTGCTCCTGAGGTCTTACCAAACCAGGCAGGCAGGCAGGCAGACTGATGGATGGACAGACAGACAGATAGACAGACAGATATGTTGTGTCCTCCTCCCTTTGGGATTCAACGTGAGCCCCTTGGTGGGGAGCTGGAAACCCGCCTCCAGACTTCCAAGGGGACTTGAGAAATCTCGAAGGCACACACTCCTATCAGGAGAGGTCGTTGCTTCATCTGTAGGGACCACAGGCAGTGACCAAAGAGGTCAGCACGGCCAGTCTTCCTGGCTGAAGCACCAGATGTAGTGGCAATCACAGACACTGAAACGATTCCCAGGATGAAGAGTCAGATTTATTTACACTGATGGGCACTGATCAGGATCATTCCCAGAATATCAGGCCCAGAACTCCGGTGGTCTAGGGCTTGTATGGCCTAAGTAAGCAGGAAGTACAGAGGCAGAATGGGTTGTCGGTTGGACATTGTTTCATGCAACCTGCATCATAGTGATCAACTATGTACCACAGCGACCAGCCATCTCTAAGACACAGAAGCCCTAATTGGAACAGGAACAATACGGGTAACTAACAAACTGACGTATACTGACTGGGGTGAGGGGATTTTCTGCTACAGACAGAAGTATTGGTCTCATGGGTTTCTTTCTCTTTGCTCTGTCTTTTTGAGTCAGGGTCTCACTATGCAGTTCAGGCTGGCCCTGAGCTCACTTTGTAGCCCAGGATGGCCTTGAGCTTGCGATGACCCTCCTCTGTCAGCCCCCTAAGTTCTGAGATTACAGCATGTGCCACTATGCCCAGAGATTGTATAGATTTCTACAGATCTGTGGTAATTTTTACCATTTTCATTCTTACTTGCATAAACTTGAGTCTTTTCTTTCCATTTTGATAAAGTTGACTAAGGGTTTGTCAATTTCACTTAATCTTTCTAAGAACTACTTCTTTAATTAGTTGATTCTTTGTTTTTGTTGTTGTTGTTTCCACTACATTAATTTCTTTTAAATTTATATTTTTAAGAGAATAAAAGATAGTAAAAAAAAACAAAACCAAATCAGAAATGATACAGAATTTGACTAATGAAGATAACAAGATTTCAGCAATGGTTGTTAGAGTGGATAATGTTGTCTTTAAATTAGTTGTTAGATTACCAGATATAAACATAAAAATGGTTTTTAAAAGGATATAAAAATTTAAAAAATAGAAGAAAAAAAAGCATTAACTGCTCCATTACATTAATTTCTACTCTGATCTTTATAATTTCTTCTGTCCTGATTTTGGCAATTGACTTGCTCTTCTTTTTCTAGAAGCCTAAGGTTCAACATTAGGTAGTTTTTTTGAGCTTTATCTGAGAATTCACTGCTATAAATTTCACTCATAGGACTACTTTCATTGCATCCCATAAATTCTGGTATGTTGCCCTGTCATTATTGTTTAATTGTAGAAACTATCCAATTTCTTCTTTAATTTCATCTGTGACCCATTGGTTACTCAGGAGAGTGTTACATAATTTCCATGTATTCATAATGTTGTTGTGGTTTATGTTGCCATTGATTTACAATTTCATTCCACTATGTACTCATAACATGCAGTGGAATAATTTGAATCCCTTGTCATGTATTAAAACATGTTCTTTTTTGACGTATTTGGTACAGGGTCTCCTTGCACAGCTTGGACTCATATGATCCTCCTGCTTTCAGTCTCCCCAGTGCTGGGATTACAGACATGTGCCACCATGCCCAGTTTGGTGACCAGCTCAGCATGCCTGGGGGTGGGACTGGCATGGCACGTAGTGCCAGGGATCAAACCCTGGTCCCTGAACTTGCCTAAGCGGGTGCTCAGTCTGCTGAGCTATCTTGCCCACCCTTTTGTACTTAAACATGTGCTATGAGCTAGTATATGGTCTATTTTGGATACTGTCCCAGGTGCATCTGAGATTTTTGTGTATGGAACACTATGAAGATATCTACTACATCTATTTGGTGTTTTGTTTTGTTTTGTTTTGTTTGTGGTACCTGGGATTGAACTCAGGACCCTGTGCTTGCCAGGCAAGCACTTATTCTGCTGAGATATCTCCCCGGACCCTCTATTTGTTCAAAAGCTTAATTCATCCTTGGCAAGCACAAGAGCCTGAGTTCAATCCTTGGTTCTGCAAAAAAAGAAAAAGAAAGAAAGAAAAGAAAAAGAAAAAGTTTAATTCAGTTCTGATATCTTTGTTGATTTTTTTTTTGGTCTACTAGATCTATTCGTGACAATGGGATATTGCAATCCCCCTTATAATGTATTAGTGTTTATTTGATTTTTCATGTGCTTTAATTTTTATTTATTTTTTTTATTTTTTTTTTGTAGTTGGTTGTGCTGGTATTTGGAACAAGAGACTATTATCTCTTCTTGTATTGTTCCCTTACAAGAATGTAGTGACCTCCTTTGTCTTTATCAGTTTTTCATTATTTTATTTTATTGTTTTATGATACAGGGTCTCGCTATACAGTTCAGACTTGTAATGACCCTCGGTCCCAGCCTCCCCAGCACTGGGGTTACAGGCGTGCACCACCATGGCCTGTCCCAGGGCTGGCTCAGCATGTGGTACCGGGATCGACCCTGGGGCCTTGTGCCTGCCAAGCAGGTAAGTGCGCCGCCAACCGATCCCCTCACTTTATTGGTTTTGGCTTGAAATCTACATTGTCTGCTAATAGAATGGTCCCCCTGTTTTTATCTGGGTTTCTACCACAAGAAGTATTGTTTTCCATCCTTTGACTTTCAGGTTCTGAATTTCTTTGAATTAAATGTGTTTCTTCTGTGCAGTGTATTGTTATATCTTGCTCTTGATCCATTCTGCCGGTATGTTTCATTTGATTGCTGAATTGAGATTATTAACACTGACGGTTATAATTGATATATACTGATTTATCCTTGTCATGTTATTTTCCTGTTGTTGGCTCCTTTTTCTCCTGCTCTGCTTAATTTCTTGCCTTGCCTGCTAGATTTGTTTTGTTGGAGCTTATTGAGTTAGTCCTGCTACATCTTTTAAGAATGTCCTCCAGATTGTTTTGGAGTGCTAGTTGGTGGTCATGAATTATGCTGTGTTCTTTGTCATGGAAGTTTCTTATTTCCCTATCAATTTTGGAGGATTGTTATGTGAGGTACATCAGTCTGAGCTGGAGATTGTTTTCTTTTAGGGCTTGAAATATTTCATTCCAAAGTCTCCTTGACTTGAGGGTTTGTGCTGAGAAGTCCGCTGTGATTCTGATGACTTTCCTTTATAGGCGATTTATTTATTTTCTCTAACATCTTTTAATGCTCTGTTCTTTTGAGCCGGCCAGATAGCTCAGTGGACTGAAGTGCCTGTTTAGGCAGCGTGCAGCGGCCGGGTTTCAATCGGCCTGCTGTGTCAGTCTCACCCCTGGGATGCACTGAGACGGGGAGAGACTGGGCATGGTGGCATGAGCCTGTAATCCCAGTGCTTGGGAGGCTGCAAACAGGAGAATCACTACAAGTCCAGTCGAGGTAGTAAGACCCTGTAGACTCCGTCCTAAAATACAAAAAAAAAAAAAAAAAAAAAAAGTTCTTTTGTTGAATTTGTGGAATCTTAACTGTTATGTGCCTTGGTGTAGTTTTGTTTATTTGTTTGTCTTATCATGGCTGAATCAGTCAGGGTTTACAAGAGAAATAAATATAACACAAGATATACAAATGTATAAGAAATTACAAGTTTAGCCTATGACGCTCAGCCTCGGGGCTGGATGAAGAGGCATGCAGAGGGCGTCTTCATGCAGGAGAATGAAAGACCTAGTGCAAAGTCTGGAGCTCACTGCAGGGGCTGCAAGTCTGTGTCAGGAGGCCGATGGATCTGGGATGGAATGATGAAGAATTACTTTGAAGGACGAAGAGTCTACACGAGAAGGCTGCAGAGTCCCAGGCTGAAGCCGGTCCGCCCCGGAAGCCAGGAGGTGACCATCAAGCTGAAGGTGAAGCCTGGAGCTCCTCCTCCTTTTATTGTACTCTGCCCACCACCCTGACCCTGGTGTGGTCCTCTATTCCCACACCTTCATGCTTTCCTCTAGCACAGGCTTGGGATCAAATTAAGGGCCCTGGCTACCCACCAAGTCACATATGTAATTAACCTTCCAAACTTCTCAAGTTGGTACAGAGAACAACATCCTAGAGCAGCTAGGCCATATCCTTTTCACCCCAGGATGTAGGACTGCTAGGTTGCCTAGTTAAGTTTCTCCCCTCCACTCCACACAATGTATCAGTCATAACCAGGGTTCATTGTAGCTTTAGATGCTTCCCTTCTCCATGTGTCAAATTCTCTTTTCCTGTCCGGGAAGTTTTCTGCTATGATGTTTGTGAACAGATATTTTATGTCATTTGTACTGTCTCCTGCTTTTTAATTAATTTCATTTAATCTTATACTATTCTTCCTTGTATCACCTAGCAACTATTGGGTTCATTTTTCATGGTCCCTTGTTACATTTAAGAAATATTTCTTTTCCTAATCACTAACCACAATCCTGTCTTCTATGATATTCCTCACATGGGCTCATTGTGGTACATATACTTTCGATGTAATTTGTAATCTTCTGAATATCTCTTTGAATTTTGTTTCATGGCTTCCTTTTCTATCCTATATTGGGCATCCATTGTTTCCATCATCTTCCTAACTTCTTTTAAAAAATCTGGTGCTGACCTGATAGCTCAGTAGACTAAAGATCCTGCTTAGGCAGAGGTTTGAACCCCTGCGTGCTGTGCTGGCCCTGCCCCCAGGGTGCACTGAGACAGCAACTGAGACTGGGCATGGTGGCATGGGCCTGGGATCCCAGCGCTTGGGAAGCTGAAAACAGAAGAATCACTACCAGTCCGATCTATGTAGTGAGACCCTGTGGACCCTGTCCTAATAAATAAATAAATTAAGAATAATAATAAATACATTTGTATCAGCTTTAAAGTTACTAACCGAGAAACAAGGAGCAGGTAGAAAGCAAGATGGTGGTCACTGCAGCCCGTGTGGGCCAGCTAGAGGAAGAGGCGCTGCGGAGAAAAGAATGGCTGAAGGCTCTAGGGGAGAAAACCGGGCATAAGGACAAGGAAGATGGGAGCCGAAGACCAAGCAGCACCGCGACGAGGAGGAGGAGGAAGGCGAGGAAGCACAGGGAGCTTAGGCTGCGGAACTAAGTCCCGGAAGATGGGGACCTAAAGAGGAGGCAGGTTCCCCAGGCCAAACCGGCTGCCGTGGAAGAGAAGGTGCAGGAGCAGCTGGAGGCTACCAAGCCCGAGCCTGTCATTGGGGAGGTGGGCCCGGCCAACCTGGCCCCCCGGAAGCCTGACTGGGGCCTCAAGAGAGATGTGGCCAAGAGCTGGAGAAGCTGGAGAAGGGGACGTGGCGGCCCGTCGCCGAGCTGAAAGGCCAGGACAGTCTGGCCTCTGCTGTGGACGCCACCAGCAAGCAGGGGGCCTGTGACTCCGACTGAAGTGGGGCTGCCCCTCCACCTAGCTGGGCACATGCAGATGGCCTCAGCAGCTGGGGCCAGCTCAGCATCACCCTGGGTCTCCCGGGCCGCTGAAGCAGCCCCGCTGGGCCGAGCCCTGTGGGGCAAGAGCAACTCATGTCCCGAGGGTCCCTGCCGCCTGAGTGTCCACACCCGTACATATGTCCCTGCTTCCAGACTCTGAAGGGAAGACAAGCAAACCCTGTATGCAGCAGAAACCTGTCAGATGTGTCCTGGGTATGGAGGGGTTGACTTCAAGACAGGGCAGCCTAACAGTGGCCTTGGAGGTGAATTATTCCCAGCAAGGGCTGGAGTAGGGCGAGAGCCTGGGGCTGACCTGGATCCAAATCGTGCCCCATCCGTGCCATCTCAAAGTGCTTGTGGAACAGAGACAGGGTCTGAAGTTCTACGACCTCCCGTGGGGCTAGGCTTTACCTAGTATCCCACCCTAGTCCTCGTGGACCCCCACACAAATAACAAAGGAAGAGACTACAAGACCTTGCAGAACTCCCTGGGGGCCACTCCCTGCTGGGCCCTCAGCAGCGCTTCACCCTGCCCTTTGGTCAGAGCTCTACCAGGCTCCCTGTCGGTGTGTGGCAGAGGGTCCATCTGCTAGAAGCTGATACATGGGAGCGTTCAGGTGTGGCGTAGGGCTCTGGCCCGAGGGCCCTAAGCCTCCATCCCAAAGACATCCCATGTGTTCCGCCCTCGTGGCTGGGCTCCTGGAACTCAGAGGTGCAGCTCCGGCCCACAGTGCTGGGGCCAGTGCTGGGCCCAGGCCCGGGCCGGGCAGGTGTGCGGCTGTGTCTGCCAAGCCAGCACTCCCGATGGTGATCAAACCTCGGAAGTTAAAATCATGCAGCTACTCTCAGAGAAGCAGGAACTGCAGCTGGAGTGAGGGCTGGTGGCAGAGCCCTTGCTGAGCCAAGACCGCTTCCCACAGGCTCAGAGGCCGCATATGCCCACAGTGCCAGGAGCAGAGCCACCTTCCTTCCCTAGTATGAAAGGGTGGAAGGGCTCCTATACGTACTGGTGTCATGGGATGCGAGTCTAACATCTGAGGGGCTTGGAGGCTTGGTGACAGAGAGCCACGTGCCTGCTTGGCCTTAGGTTGGGACCCTGGTAGGATTGTCCCCAGGGCGAGGGACAGGTGCTCCTGAAGGGTACGTTGCTGAGTATGACCCCAGGGCCCCAACAGAGAGACTGCCCTGTGAAGAAAGAAAAGCAGAAACTGCAGTGTACGATGGGCTTTCAGACAGAAATCACAAACCAGGAGGAATACGAGCACCTTGGACAGCAGCCAGCAGCCCAACGTTGGGGGGGGGGGCGGGGGAGCATCTACATCTAAGGAAACTGAAATGGTAATGTCCTAAAATGAGCATCCAGTGTTTTATTATCAGAGAGAGAAAAGAGGCCCTGGGCCCCACAGTTCAAGAACAGGAACCAGACATAAAGAGTTGATGAGAGAGCCAAGCAGACAGCTCGGCGAACTAAAGCCCAGCTTAGGCAGAGCACAGTGGCTGTGGTTCCATCCCCGGCCTGCCTTGCCGCCCCGCCCTGGGTGCGCTGAGACAGCAATTAAGACTGGCGTGGTGGCGCGCACCTGCAAGCACAGCGCTCGGGAGGCTGAAAACGAGAATCACTGAGTCCAATCTAGGTAGTGAAGTTCTATAGGCCCTGTAGACCTGTCCTAAAATACACACACACACACACACACACACACACACACACACACACACAAAATTGATTATTAGAAGTCTTGGAAATGAATAATATGGTGTTAAACCCCAGGGAGTGTAACTAGTGCAGCCAGTATGGAGATTCCAGAAAAACTAAAAATGGAAATTACCGTAGACCCAGCTCTTCTCCTCCTCCTTTTGGGTGTCTCCTGAAAGAGTGGAAGACGTCGTATTACGGCGATCCATGTGCACCCCTGTTTATGGCAGCCCGGCTCATAATGGCTAAGCCTCGCAAGTGCCCTGCGTGTCCACCGACAGACGGACATCTGTTGCGTGAACCAACAAGGGAGGCTGCCCTCCGGTCATTTGCAGGAGTGTCGATGTTATGGGAAGTAAGTCAGACACAAGCTTACAAATCGTGTGCTTTCTCTTACACGAGGAACCCAAAATATAAAGAGCTAAATAAATATATTAGAAAGTAAGGATTTTACTCTTTTGGAAAGAGAAAGGGACTAAAAGCTGGAGGGAGGCGTGAAAAAAGTGCAGATGTGTTCTGCCCATGGACTGCCTGCCCAGGAGCAGTACTGCAAACACAGACTAATAAAAATCAAAAGCAAATTCACTTGGAGAGTTAAGTAATAAAGTCACAGCCTGGATTGATAAGCCGGATGGCAAAGCCGAGGAGGCGCAACAAGAGACGAAGAAGTGGGTGATGTGGGGCGCATCAGGCTGACAGGTGTCCTGTAGCTCCTGGCACTGATCCTTCTTAGAAAATTAAAAATATTGAGCAAATAATGGCAATAGATGCTTTTTAAATGCGGTGACACAGGCTGGGATGTGGCTCAGTGGGAGAGCGTTCACCTGGGAGGCACAAGGCCCTGGGTTGAATCCCCAGCACCGCAAAACCTAAGAAAAGAGGTCACCGACCACATCTCCACAGATTAGCTGGTAGCGTAGGCTGGGCTGGTGGCCACACCCCACAGATCCATGCGGCTGCCATGGCCCGTGAGGTTCTGAAGGTAATCCATACGGAGAAAGGACGATACAATTTGTTCTTTAATGAAAAAAATAAAGTTACTAACCAGGTCTTTCATCGTGGTCACCACTTCTGTAGTGACCTGAGAGGTCATCTGAGAGTTGATTATTATTTTCTAGAGCCTTATTCATCGACTTCGTTACTTCTGCTGACCTCTCTTCAGACGGTGCCTTTGAATGGCTCCACCTCGTTGCTGGCCGGGTTTGCCTTTCGTGAGCTGAAGTCTGGGGCTGCATCTTGTTTGAATGTCCTGTATTTTTTTTTTAAATTTAATTCCTGGGTTAATGCTTATGAGTTGCCGGTGGCAGGCAGCTTGCTGCTCATACGCACAACACTCGGGAAGTAGCTGCTTCTTAGAGAAGCTGAATTTTTTGTTCTGAGTCTGTTATAAGAGCTTGACCCTTCAATTTTGGGGGGAAGAGAAGCTTTGCCTACTCTGTTCTTTGGCTCTGGCTCTTTGGCTCTGGCCTATAATATTTTTATTATTCCTAAAAAATCTCAGTCTTGACATGCCAAGAAGAAAAACTGAATAAGAACAATTACATCCCAGCCGGGTGTGGTGGTGTATGCCTGTAATCCCAGCACTCGGGAGGCTGAGTCAGGAGGATCACAAGTTTGAGCCTAGCCTGAGCAACTTAATAATACCTTGTCTCAAAATTAAAATGTTTGAAAAAGGCTGAGGATGTGGCTTAGTCCAAAGGCCCTGGGTTTCTTCCCAGTATGGAGAGAGAGAGAGAGAGAGAGAGAGAGAGAGAGAGAGAGAGAGAGAGAGAGAGAGAAGAGAAGAGAAGAAATAAAGGAAAGAAAGAAAGAAAGAAAGAAAGAAAGAAAGAAAGAAAGAAAGAAAGAAAGAAAGAAAGAAAGAAAGCAAGCAAGCAAGCAATTTCCCCATCTGTGGATCCAGTGGTTGGGCACATGGACTTACTCTGTCAGGCTCTGTCACAGAATTAGAACTGTCAATTTGTCAATGTGATTGTCAGCAAGGTCAAAAGATAGGCTCTTTGCAGCTGACCCAAGGGGCACAGAACTGAGCCCTCCTCTGTCTCTTTCCATCTCTGTGTGTGTCCCTCTGTCTCTCTCCGTGCTCCCCCACCTCCTCCTAGGCTTCATATCTTCTTGATCAAGATAGGGTAGGCTGAGCTGTGCCCTGAACAGAGCCCGGCAAGCAGTGGTGCAGCAGGGAAGCCCCATGTATCTTGGCTCGCAGATTCATGTTCCAGTCCATGCTCAGCAGGCTCTGAGGCCAGCAAGATGGTGCAGGCCTTAATGGTGGCAAACACACTATGGGAAATGTGATTTATTTACACCTCCCTTTAAATCTGGAATCCCTCTTTCAAACAATGGCTGAGTCAGCCTTCTCCTGCTCCTGAAAGATCCCTCTCAGCATGCTAGAGCAGCCTTCTTCTGCTTCCTCCCTCGGCCCTGTGCCTGACCCTCTGCTCTTTGACTTGGGGCATTCGTTCCATCAGCCACCTAGTTAGTAGACAGCAGTGGCACCCCATCCAAAGCAGCCCTGGGCCAGGCACTGGAGACACGAACGCGGACACCCCAGGCCCTGCCTTTGCACAAACAGCCCTACCCAGTCTCTACCAGGATCCAGGAGCAGAGGGAGCGGAGTTAGGATGGCAGAGGCCACTCTTCAGGTCCTCAACTCACATCAATGTCCTGAAGCTTGGTCATTTCATCAGCAAAGAGGCCTACATGAAATTACTATTTGGGAGCGAGGCTGTAGGTTGGCGTTAGACGGCATACTTCTCAAGCGCACGGCCCTAGGTGCAGCCTTCTGCACCCCCCTGCATGATTTCACGGACAGTTAAGTGGTGTGCCGTGTGCCATGCTTTAAGCCGACCGAAAATCTTAGGAGTTAAGCAATAACAAGATGCCTGTATGACTGTGCCGTACCTTTACTTACATGCATTTATATTACTTAGGACTTGGGTTGCAAGTAACAAAAATGGAGTAAAAGCTGGCCAAAGCCAGAGGAGTGGGACTAGGAGCCTGTCTGCCCAAAGGCCCTGTCAGGCTTGCAATTGGCTCCTGTCAAGCAAGGTCTCCCCAGGCCGCGGCAAGATGGCTTTATGAACAGGACGCTCAGGAATGCAGTCTGTGCCTGGCTGAATGCGAGGCCCTGCAGAGTGACCTTTGAACCCTGATGCTCATTCCTTACTAGAAGAGTAAGGAATGAGGTTCTTTTTTTTTTTTTTTTTTTAAGACAGATGCACCATACTTCATAGATGCCACCAAATGCTTTAACAATCATATTTACATACTTAGAAGAATTATTCAAACATAACAACAAAGATCCTTCAAGAATATGTAAAACCAGAACACCACGGCATATGGTCAGCAAGAAGTTTCTCAAGAGCTTTTTCTACCATCTATTAGCTCAAGCCTCTTAATTACGTTGTCACATTCTATGTATCATCGATAACTTCTTCAATCTGCGTCTGTTTCTAAGAAAGCTGTGTTTACAACTCCCGGGCTTGCTGACCAAGAGCAGACCCGTGTCACTGTCTGCCTCAGTGGGGAAGTGCTATGGGTCACACAGGTGTGTGTGCCTTCTCATGCGCTCACACACACACACACGCGCGCACGCACGCACGCGCACGCACGCACGCACGCAGGCACACACACACGGCACACACATTCTGTGGATACTCATTAAAGATCTGTGCAGTTCACTGTATGCAAAACACATTCCATTCAAGGTCAGTGAAGACTCAGGACACAGGAGAACCTGTACTGTAACATCATGGAATTCAGTTGTGCCACAGATTTTCTAATCAAGGAAATTATGGAGCCAGAGAGGAATGTGATCGATGATCTATAGTGTGCCTAAGGAGAGTCACATGGAGAGAAAACTTTCTCTCAGGCTTCCACAGAGAGAGCAAACTGGTCAAGCAATGGCTGTAACTCACCCACATGGCTGACACTGCCAAGGGATCTACAAAGTGAGGTACAGGATTACAGGATAAACCCTGAGGGGACTTGACTGACCTAATCAGATACAAAAGTTACATTTTTTGTTATATAGGTCTTGCTTTATCTCAGTCTTAACCATCCAGCAGAAAAGTATAAAAACGAGGTGTATAAAATAAAGCCATAATAATGTGCTGAGCTGTAGATGGCTCCAGTCAACAACTTCTTCAATAACCCACTGCTATTGTGGACTGCTGGACTGTGCTGGATTGTTTTGCTGAATTCAAGCACCTATTTTTTTTTTAATTTTTGTTTTATTGAAGTATAAATATCAATGAGACAGTTTTAAGATACCTTGACAAGATGGATTTGATAAATTAATACATTGTAAACTGTTTTCATGTTTTGGTATCTTAGAAGGTGCATACATGAAATTATACTTACAGACATTATTATACCGTATGTCTCTTATTAAATAAAGAGAGTGTAGCTGTTTGCGTATCTTATTTTTTATACCTGAATTACATCAAAGATTCAATAATTAATACTTTCTACCTTGTTATTTTCCTAGTGGTTGTCCATAGTACTAGAAGCTGACATAATATCCTGTCCAACCACCATTAGTGCAAATCTTGCCTCTCATAGGATTATGTAGAAGCATGGCGTTATCTATCCCAACTGTACTGTCCATACACACACATCATGATTCTTCCTTTCTATACCCCTTCCTTTGTCTACACCTGTCAAAGGTGGGCACTCCATTGTCATTCAACTAACTTAGGTGCTTGAACTCAACAACACAATCCAACACAGACCAGCATTCCACAACAATACTGAGTTATTCAAAGAAGATGTGAACCATAGCCATTTACAGCTCAGCTTAATATTATGGCCCCGCAATGTATACTTCATTTTTATACTTTTCTGCTGGATGGTTAAGACCTAGACAGAGCAAGACTTATATACCAACACATGTACTTTATATTTCTTATGTGGTCAGTGAAAATATATTCATTGAAATCTTTTTTTTTTTTTTTTTTTTTTTCCAGAACCAAGGATTGAACTCAGGCCTTTGCGCTTGCCAGGGAAGTGCTTATTCCACTGAGCCATCTCCCCAGCCCCAAATTTCAGCGCTTTTTTTTTTTTTTTTTGGTGGAACCGGGGATTGAACTCAATTTCTTGT
>PVKA01012967.1:10000-11555 GCA_004027165.1 Ctenomys sociabilis | reverse complement strand
TATAATAAGTGAATGACAATAGAATACCCATCTCTGACAGGACTAAACAAAAAAAAAGGGGATACAAAAGAAGGACCATTCTGTGTTTCTATAAACAGTACAGTTAGGATAAATATGCAGCACTTTTGCGTAATTTTGTGTGAAAAAAGATTTACACTAGTGTTTGGACAGGATATCCTGTCTGCTTCTTGTACATGGTTCACCACTAGGAAGATAACAATGTAAAAAGTATTAATTATTGAAAATGTACTATAATTCAGCTTTTAAAAAAAGGATAGGTATACAGCTACATTCTCTTACTTCATTGAATAGAAGCATCAGCTGTAATAGTGTTTGTAAACAGAATATCATGCATGCACCTTGTACAACAAAAAACCACTATGAAAACAGTATGCAATGTATTAATTATTGAGTCTGTTCTACTAATTTGATCTGAAACTGTCTCATTGCTATTTGTTCTTCAATAAAATTATGGAGAATAAAAAAAAAAAAAAACATTCCAAAAGGAAACACAGCAACCAGATACTCAGCTGTGGGCCACAAAGCTAAAAGGAAGGGTGCAGCCGTGACTGGGGGACGGGAGCTGTGTTGGTGCCGGGTCCCCAGGGTCATGGGTTAGGTCACAGCTAGAGCCTGCAGGACATGGATGGTAAGAAGTGGCCGAGGTGTCACTGTGTGTTCAGGAGTTGATGCCACTCCTGCATGGCCCTGGGAGGTTCTCGTAATACGGTTGTCATAAAACAGAGAGGTGTGGCAATGAATGACTGTAATACCAGCACTCTGGGGGGCTGAGGCAGAAGGATTGTGGGTTTAAGTCAAGCCAGGATAATTTAGTGACTTAGTGAGGACCTGCCTCAAAATTAAAACTACAAAAGGGAGGGTGTGAGGGTGTGTCGTTCTCAGTGTGAAGGCCCAGGCAGGTGTGCACCACCATGCCTGGCCCCATTCATTTATTTTTGAAATGCAGGAAAAATGGTTTAAGAGTCAGGCATGTCAGTGGATATCTGTAATCTCAGCACTTGGGAAGCCGAAGAAGAACCCCTGCAAGTCATAGAACAGCCTGATATATATAGTGAGACACTTTTTAAAAATTTTTAAAAGAAAAGTGTGGATTAATAATTGCATAGGAAAACTGAGAGAAAAAAAAAAAAAGGTATGTGAAAAAATAATTGTGGGCCAGGGAGATGGCTCCGTGGAATAAATGCTTCCCTGGCAAGCGCAAGGACCTGAGTTTAATCCCCGGTTCCACCAAAAAAGAAAAATAATAATAATAATTGCGTTGGGGAGATGCTCAGTGGTTTAAGCACCTGCCTCGCAAGCATAAGGGTCCAAGTTCAGTCCCTGCTGCCGCATGCAGTGCTGGCCCCAGAACCCTGGGTGTGCCATGCCTGCCACCAAAACTAGGCGTGGTGGTTTATAGCTATGATCCTAACACTAGGGAGACTGAGACAGAAAGATCACTATGAATCTAAACTGCATGGTGAGACTGTGTATCAAATAAATAAATACCAAAAAAATTATAAAAGTATTAGTAGAATTTTGACAATTTTATGGA
>PVKA01012967.1:0-5000 GCA_004027165.1 Ctenomys sociabilis | reverse complement strand
GCTCTGACCAGAATCTCCCATATAGAATAGCCAAAGCTCCTCCAGCCCTTTGCTTGTAGGCGACATCTTCAAACCTTTCCTATGTCTTCCCATGAGCCAGTCCCAAGAGCCTGTAATCCACATGGTCAGGTCTAGCCACAGCAATGACCCCACTCCTCCGGTACAAAATTCTGTCTCAGTTATCTTTATCTCATTGCTGGGTGTTATGGGTTCTCAGCATAGAAACCAGACCTAAGTCCAAATTAAAATTTAAATATGAGCCTTTTATTACCAGGCCTGGGACCGCTTGACCATACTCACGCAGGAGCGGACAAATGGTCAGGAGCCTTAGAAGTACAGAGGTTTTAAGGTACAAGTTCTTTTTGTTTTATTTTATTTTTTGGTGGTACCAGGGATTGAACTCAGGACCTTCTGTTTGCCAGGCAAGTGCTTACTCTACTGAGCTATTTCCCCAGCCCAGTACAGAGGTTTTAAAGGTAGAAACTGCATCCTGTTTGGCAAACAAATTTGTCATTTAACATAGAACAGTACCTTTAGGGACAGGGTGACCATTACTCAGCATGCATTTTTTCTGGGAGCATTGTTTCCTGGGAACTCCCAGTCTACTGATGGTTTATCAATGGTACACCAAGCCTCCTGGCAGTCTTACAAGGAAGCATGGTCCCAAAGTTGAGCAGAGTAATTTTTTACATTTAGTTTTACATTAACTCATCATATTACTTTTACATTAACCCTTTACATTCCCCACTGTCTTTTGTACATGATTCAAATCCTTGATTCATTTAGTTTATCATTTGATTGGTTGTGAGCAGGATCCTAGTAACACTCAAAAAGGAATTTTTTTATCTGCCCAAGGGGCGACAGTTTTATATCTCTAGCTTTATCAGAAAAATCTTTTGTCTTTAGTGGCACCCCCACAAGCACTAGAGCTGTTTGTATTAGAACACAGATAGAATGGTGGTGACCCCTGGCAAATTTTTCTCCCATCTTATTTTATCATTTTTATATCCAAAAAGGTCAGGTAGGGAGACAGAACTCGAGGTTTAGAGTAGCAATCTTTGCCGCATCTAAGGTCCAAGTCAGCCACCATGTATAAGTGGTGGGACAGTAGCCCTAACAAGAACCAGTAGAGCCACATCTGCTCAGTTTGACCTTGAGAAGGTCAGCAGTCTTTTGTAAAGTCCACTTGTCTGACTGTCGATCTGTTGAGGCCGGCTTCATGTGGGAGCAGTGAATCCAATGTTTTTTGTTACCTTGACCGCGATAAGAGCACTCACGACAACAGGGTATGGTCCAGTCCAGCGGGGTCCAAGGGTTGACAGGTCTCACTTCTCGATCCTTACCAAGGATCTAGGCTCAGCTGCCAACAGGTGTAGGCTTCTCTGGGTTGTGGGTGCTGATGGCAGAAGAGGGAGCGTGTAGCCGCAGAGTAGACCGCAGAGCCTGTAGGGACTCAACAAGTTCTTGATTAGAAATGGATTTTCATTTTCAATGGAAATCCTTTGAGAATGGATTTCCTCCCATTCATCAGAGGGAGTGATGCCTTGAGTCTCAATCTTTTATAGTTTTTTTAATACCAGTGCCAAGGGTGGCAGTCTTCTAAATAGGATTTTAAAAGGAGCGAGCCCATCCTGGTGTGGGGTGCAGCACGACAGAAGCGTAGGCGCCCCGTCTGCACCTGTCTCCTCGCACAGTATGGACAGGGTGCTCCTCAGGGTGGGGTTTTGCCGCAATACTTGGCCCAGGCTTTTGGGGTCAGTAGACGGGATCTAGCTTCCATTTTAGGCCCAAATTTAGGCCTCAATGTAGACTGGGAAGCCCATACTGGGGGGGATCAGTCAATCTGATCTCAGTGAGGTTTACTCTGACACCCTCAAAAGGGAAGGTTCCCTGTCAGCAGATTCAGACAACGTTGGAAGGAGGGACGCAGGATTAGTGGCCTGCATAGTCTCGAGAGTTAGATGTGAGTCTCTCCTACTAATACAGCAGCTGCGGCCGTGGCTGCAAGCATGAGGGCCCCCAGTGGCCACACAGTCCGGTCTCTTATATAAGGGCTTAGCAACAGAGACAAAACTTGACACCTGAAAACAACAGAAACCCTTCATTTCCAGGAACTCTTATAACTCTTTTTGGTCTGGGGCTCTTCTAGTAATCATCTATATACTGTAAGAGAGAAAAGTTAGGATTGTTATTACCAAAAGGCACCAGATTCTTAGGCAAAACTCTTTTAGGAACAGTAAAGCGAATTTTGAATCCAGGGGATGTCATGTCCATATCATTAGCACTTGTAACCCCTTCTGGATCCTCCTGTTAAAGGCAAACAACTCCTGGGAAGTAGCTGTCAAGCGAATACAAAAGAATCTATCTTTAAATATAATATAGCAAGCCGGGCGTGGTGGCGCAGGCCTGTAATCCCAGCACTCAGGAGGCTGAGGCAGGAGGATTGTTGTGAGTTCGAGACCAGCTTGAGCTACAAAGTGAGCTTAAGGCCAGCCTGAACTGCATAGTGAGACCCTGTCTCAAAAAGACAAAAAAATAAATAAATAAATAAATAAATAAATAAATAAATAAATATAATATAGCATAACAGATCCAGTTAGGTGGGAGCAGACTATAAAGTGTAACCAGAGAACTGTTATTTTTTATCAACCATGGACATTTTAGTGGCTAAATCTCTGTAGAGTGTTAACAGGCAACAGTTATATTTTTACAGTGAACATTTGACATCAATAGTTGTATACAATATTTAGACAGATAGTTAGGGTAAACCAAATTGCATATGTTGCAGGGTAATAATCAGCTTCTCCTCTGGAGGGTTAATACCCTAAGTCTGCAAATCAAAAATTGAAGAAAAGGAAGAGCTGCAAGGTCAGCCAACATTTTGGCCCCAGTCTTTTAAGGTCAGTGAAGACTCAGGACATAGGAGAATCTGTACTGTAACATCTTGGAACTCAGTTGTGCCCCAGATTTTCTGATCAAGGAGATTATGGAGCCACAGAGGAATGTGACCAATGATGTATAGTGTGCCTAAGGAGAGTCACATGGAGAGAAAACTTTCTCTCAGGCTTCCACAGTGAGCAATTTGGTCAAGCATTAGCTATGACTCATCCACATGGCTGACACTGACAAAGGATCCACAAAGTGTAGTACAGGGTTACAGGATAAACCCTGAGGGTACCTGACTGACCTTATCAGATACAAAAGTTACATTTCTTGTTATACAGGTCTTGCTTTATCTTGGTCTTAACCATCCAGCAGAAAAGTATAAAAATGAGGTATATAAAGTAAAGCCACATTAATATGCTAAGCTGTAATAGGCTCTAGTCAACAACTTCTGTGGATAACCCACTACTGTTGTAGACTGCTGGACTGTGTTGGAGTGTTCTGCTGAATTCAAGCACCTATAATAAGTGAATGCCAATGGAATACCCATGTCTGACAGGACTAAACAAAAAAAAATGGGGATACAAAGGAAGGACCATTTTATATTTGTATACACAGAATAGTTAGGATGGATATGCAGCTACTTTCACTTAATTCTATGAGAAGAAAGATTTGCACTAATAGTGTTTGAACAGCATATCCTGTCTGCTTCTTGTACTATGGATAACCACTAGGAAGATGATAATGCAAAAAGTATTAATTATCGAAATTAATGTATAGCATACATATACATAGAAACTGGACAAAAAGTCCAGTTTAGTTATCATATATATCACACAAGTTTTTGTTCATGTTAGCTTGATGTGAACCTTTTATTATATACATCAATTATATATATACATATATATATATATATGTCATATGACATTAGATAGATAGATAGATAGATAGATAGATAGATAGATATAGATATAGATATCAATTAGACCAGCTGGTAACTAAGAAGAGAAAACATGGTTTAGAGTCTATATTTAATGCTTAGATAACAATATATAAATCTGTAAACAAATATGTAGCTCAAACAAATATCTTTACAAAACCAGAGTGCACTCAAATATATTTCTGGCCAGATTAAATCATGACAAAACACTTTTTTCCCATCTGTATTTTTATTTTGTACTTTTTTTCTGCTGTGAAGCAGTAACTTATTCCTGAAGACCTTTGATTTTTGCAGTTTGCAACAGATAACCGGAAGAAGCACAGGCTGGGGAGGGGACTCAGCGTTTCCTGCTTGTGGCCGCAGCAGGAGAGCAGTCAACCTAACCCAGAAGACGAAGGAAAAGCAGTGGCTGCAGCTCCCGAGGCTGAGGCTCCCTGGGTGCCAGAGCACCCGGAATGCGACAACAGAAGTCCCAAAAGCATTCCTCACATTTACCTCGGGACTCATCAAAGCTTCAAATCACATAGCCCAGGACAGTCAGCTCGCTCTGTTCTGTTCTGGCCACAACAAAGGTCCCAGTGGTGTCTCTTCTCAATCTACACACACAGTAGAAGCCCAAGACTAATGCAGGTGGACACCACAGCAATAACCACACTGTCACAGGGCACCTGAGCTAGGTCTGTGCCCTTCTGCATCTCCAGGTGGACTGTCAGAAAAGGCAAGGAGGGAGAGAACAGAGCTAACACCATCGCCTTCACCCTGGCACAAGCGCAGCTGGGGACGCAGGTGCAGTGGGGACCGAGGACAATCAGTTCAGACAAACAAACAAATGGACAACAACCTCCCAGGAAATTTTGGTTTTCCATTTTTTATTTTTAATTTACTAATTTAGACTCTCAGCTGGATTTTAAACCAAAACAAACTGTCAACTTTCCCATAGATTCCCTGGTAAGGTAGGTAACACAGGGTTCTCCCTGTAACAAATTTAAAACAAATGACGAGGAAAGCAAACTTCATGGAGCCTTTGGCCCAAGACGAATCCAGGAATATTTATCTATGGAAAATAGACTCTCTCAGTGAGAGATAAAACAAGTCAATAGTATCTCAGGAATACTCATCTGAGGTAGATTGACATAACTTGCACATCTGGAAGTTAGGGCCCATCAACACCAGCCTC
>PVKA01012966.1:33935-56367 GCA_004027165.1 Ctenomys sociabilis | reverse complement strand
AAGGGTATTTATTCTGGAGTCACTTATTTCCCCTTGAGTTCCTCTTGGACACTGCCTGATAAGGGAGCTGGGTGTGTGTATGTGAGAACATCTTTTCTTGTTCACAATTCTCTTTTTCCACTTCTTCAAATAGAAAAAGCCATTTAGGACAGTCTAGAGACTGAGCTTTGCCCTTCTATGCTTGTAAAGGCAAGTATTTATGCAGCTCTGCCTTGGCAAAATAGAATGCCTTACCAACCCAATGTACTTTGTATCTAATGATGGCACTGGACAGGGCTGACTATGGCCCAAAGCCTTTTTATCAGATATGGTCTTGGAGGCATAGTTTGTCAATATACTTTGCCATGTTTATTCTCAATGCCTACCAACAGAATGGAAGGATTTGGACATGTAGGTAGGATCTGTGCAAAGGTGAAAAGCTAGGATGCTCTCCTTTTTATTAGTCTTTGGTATTCCTAGACTTAGAACCCCTCCCACTACAAAACCTCATGTGGCAGAAGGCTTTTCCTATCCATTCTCACTTGTCTGTTTCCAGCCCTTTCTCTTTCTGGCATTTCCCTCCACCTGGCTGATTTTGTTTGTTGCTTCACAGCTACTGTTTTTGTTTCTTTTTGAGGGGGGGTGAGAATGGCACATGCCAGCTCTGGCTTTATTGGGGGAAACTGCTGGGCATCACTTTGTCTTGTTCTTGCCTTTGCTGGGAGGCCCCTGGGCTGCTCTAGAGTGCTCAGCTTGCTACTGAACCTTTCTTCACTGGCCTTGAGCTGTTCTTCCACCAACTGCTGGAGCTGCCCTAGCTCCTTATTCACTTGGGTCTTGATGTAGGTTCAGAGGACACAGGCCTGGCTTGGCTTCTGCTCTGGCTGCACCACTGCTTCTGGTTCTTCCTCCTGTTGGGTGGCTGCCTGGTCCTCTGCTTCGTGGCCTTCTTTCTCCTCTGGCCAGGGCATGGGTGGCTATAGCCCCATGTTAGTCAAAGACAGATCCAGCTGCACCTGCAGTGTGAACACGTATTTGTAGAGTTTGAAGTGTCAGAAGTAGGTGTTGACCACATAGTCAGCCAGGGCGAGCCGCTGTTCTTCCTTAAAAGAGGGCAGTACTGAAGGGGGGCACCTGACTCCATGGTAAAAAAGAGCAGTGATAAAGTGGTGGTAGCATTCTTCTACATTGCCCAAGGGTGTTGCAATGCAGGCCTTGTATAGATCCTGGAGCAGGCACAAGCTGTGGATGTCTGCTCCAGGGAGAAGCCCCGCTGTTGGCAGAAGATGAGGGCATGAGAAAAGAGGTCCAGGGTGATGGCATCCTGCCAGCTTTGCTCAGGCTAGCCAATTCCCAAGCCCAGCCAGTATCTCCCTCATCTCAACACTGGTGGTCTTCTCTAGCCGGTGCATGGTGTGGATGTCCAAGTATTTCCACATGCAGATCCGGGGCTGGGGTAGTGGTGGCGGAAACAAGTTAACTGCAGGATCTTCATCTGCTTCCCCAGGGGCTGAAGCCGCTGGGTTGGTCCACACACCTATTCTTGTCTGCCTGGCCGATCCCACCAGTGAGCCAAGATACTTCTCCAGTTTCCCTTGTGGTTCGGAGAGCTGTTCATGCTTAGAGTGTACCTTTACTCCCAGAGATTGGTTTGGTTTTTGGCTGATCATCTCTTTTTCCTCTTACCACAAATCCTCACACTGGATCCTGGGATGACTAGTTCTCCCACAGCAACTGTTACCCCTCTAAGACTTTTCCATTCTGGAGTTCAGTCTCCCTCAAGCAGACTACTGGGGCATTTCCCTAAGCCCATGATTTAAAGTTTTCTGTTTTATATCACCATTCTCCTGGGCCCAAGCTGCTAGGATTGGACCCATTGCCTCTTTGGAACAAAGTGACTGTGCATCCTAGAGATTTTTTTTAAAACATGGGTTTTCTTCTCCCACACCACCTACTGAAACAGGAAGTTACCTAAGACAGCTTCCCACCTAATTCTGAGTCTTATCTGCTGCTTGTTCTGCTAGGGAGGGGAGTGTTTTAAGATGATTTCCCAACCTATCCCTATCTAAATTTGTAAAGAGGTGCTATGAATTATCATTCCTGCCGCTTCTCATTGGCTGAACTCATTTTTCTTAAGGCTGTATCTCTGTCCAATGTAAGATCAGTAAACAACATGTAGTGAGATTTTTCTTTTACCATAAACGGGAGTGAATTTCCCCTCTCCCATTGTGCTACCATTCATTCAAGGTTGTGTTCATTAGTTTTGTTACTTAGATTTCTAAATACTAGTATTTCTGGGTTTCACCTGGTTGCTAGCTCATTCAAGTTGTAGTCCAACAATTTTCCATAGTTCCTCTGTCTCCTCTCAGAGCTATGTATCTGATGGTTTGGATGATTATTTTTAGAGTGGCTTGTGAATGCAGGTTACCTCTGCTCTGCCAGCTTTTGGAGTTTCTGATTCTTTTTCTGAGTCATATCTTTTTTGTTGATGCCATTGGTTGCATGATAAAATTCATGAAAGAATTTTTTTTATGATTACTGATCTGGATTTATTTCTTTTATGTAGAAGGAAATGTACAGTTTGCAGCTGAAATTCTACCATCATCCCCTGAAGATGTTCATGGTATGAAGGTCAATGGGACTAAGATGGATAATAATAATGAAGGACCCAAGAATGGACATGTGAGTAAAGATCTCTTAGATGGGTCCAGTGAACGCCCAGAAGTAGAAGAAATCATGAGCAGTGGCAAGATTTCAGAAACCAGAACATTAGTTTCTATAGAGCCTTTAACTTTTATGGATCCTGGATTAACAAAAGCAACTCCTAAAGAAAAAGAATGTGGAGAATTACAAACTTGTCCTTCTTGGTTGTCATTATTACCAGGGAACAGTGCTGTTTCTAAAATGGACAATGGAAAAGAAGAGTTGTATAAAATAAACCTGGACTGTGCAGCAGATGACAATCACCAACAGTTTCTTGACCATGATAATGAAAAACACAGTTCCACATTTGACAGTTCCACAGCGACCAGAAATGCCATAAAACCCTTAGAGGAAAATTCTAAAATCTTACATCTCACACCAGGTTTGCCTGGTCCAGAATCTAGAGCATCCTTATGTAGTTTTGAAAGTGGTTTGCTGAAGAGATTGGAAGAAAAGACAGATAATTCCTGTTTTGATAAGGATTATCTAAGTAAGAACTTGGCTTCTGGAGAAGAAAATGAACAGTCTTTGAATCCTAAGAGTGAAAGAACAGAACGCTGTTTTATTAATGCTAGACAATTAAAAAAGGATTCCAGTGGTTATTGTTCTGGTAAAGCAGAAACTGTTGATTCCTCAAAAGGAAATGTCCATCATAACTATTGCATTCAAGGCAATAACCGCACAGAGAGCTCTAGTTCTTTAATGTCCCATTTTTTAACTGAAGCCATGGGAATAATGTTTAAAAAAGATGATTTGAAAATCACATTAGATGTACAAGGTAAGTTGACAGACTCTGAGGACTATAAAGAAACTGCTACTAATGTGAGCCATCAAGGTGGACACTATGAAGAAAGCAGCTCTTCCTCCTTGGTGCAGATTGAAGAGCCAGAACAGACAAACACTTTAGAGCCCAGTACATTAAATGAGAAGATTTACAATAAAGACCCCCACTCCTTAGTCAACTTACAGAGAAATCTGGAAGGTGATACACAACTAAGTGAAACATCATGTAATGATTTTCTGTCTGAAAGAAAACTTGTTAGTTTAATACCAGAAGATCAGATAAGTTCTGTGCCTAAAGAGGTATCAAAATCTGAGAAAGATACTGTTCAGTTAGCATCTCCAGAATTGGGTTATAGATCTGTGTCAAGAACAGCTGTGGAGACCTCACATGATAATATCCCATGTTTAGGTGGACAGAAAATTGCCCAGGAGATGTGTAAACTTTCTCATACCAATGAACTGATTGTGAACAAAATAGAATGTGAATGTGTCTTAAATCAAGTGTCCCTTAATTCTCAAGATCACGTGAAATTGCCAACTGATTCCCTATTACATATAAACAGAGAAATGCCTTTAGCAGCAAGCAAAAATGCCCAACAGAGCCAAGATCCTCCATTAGGAAATGGAGCAGATGTCATTGCTGATAACCGAACCATTTCGATTGAGACACAAATAAAAGACGTCCCTCCAGTAGGAGACATAGCCTGTTGTGCCTCTTCCAACAGTCCCACTTTCAATACCACACCAGGAAGCCTAGAAAGAAAACAAGAAATGACTGCTTCAGGAATAGATCTGCATTCCAGTTTCCTCTCAAGTGCAAAAGAACCAGTTGACTCTCCTATAGAAGTCCCAGTCACAGAATGTGAAAATGTTCAATCTCAGGATATCACCAGCTGTCACTGTGTAAGAAAAAATTCAGTAGGAGAAAACTCATGTTCTTGTGTTGCTTTGGAGCCCAGCAAAATCATCCTGAAAGTCAGTGACTTTTCAGGAATAAAATGTGGAAATGCATTTCAGCATAGTGATCACCACTTCCAAGTAACAGAAGAGTTTATGAAAAGTCGCTGTACATCACAAGAGAACAAACTTGATGGGAGAAAAATTGAAGGTAGCAATACAGAAGGCATGACAAGAAATGATATGAGAACTGTTGTCTCAAATAATGGAACTTCAAATACAGCCACTCGCATCACTAGTCACACTGAACTCAGTGAGAAAGGGCTAGATAGAAAGGAGCTGGATGTATCCAAAGAAACTGTGTTTTGTAAATATAACATCTCTGACTGTTCTACACAAAAACTAAACCAATTTGCAAACATTCCAAGTTTGGAAACATTGTCTCCTTTTATGTTCTCAAATTTTAAAAACATAAACCAAGCAGTTGAAAGTCTTGATCAGAAGGCAAATGAAGTCCTTGACTGCCAGAGTAACCAAAACAGACCAGATCAATGTAGAAGTTATGATAAGCTAGGTAAGGAGACAGGAGATAGTGGCCAGAGAAAGACCTTCACAGAGCATAAAGGAGAGGTAATACACAATGAAAAGGACCTAGCATTCAGCTCAGGCAGTGATAACATAGTGTCTTATGGTGGTCCAAAGAAAGGTGATTCCAAAGGAGCTGTTGAAGATATTTCTAGTTCTGAAGAGTTCACAGATATGATAAACACTGTCTGTGCAGACCATAGTAAAAAGCCTACAGAAAGTATGCTAGGTGTGAAAGTATCTAGTACACTTGATTGTGGTGCATGGAAAGATAGACTACCATTACACAAAACCTTAAGGAGTACCTCAGCTAGGAGAGATGAACTAAATGTTGAATTTATAGGAAAAACCAACAAGGACTCAGATCCCCTCTCAAATGCTGCTAATTCTGTAGTGGAATTTCTTGAGATAAAAAAATCAAGCAAAGAGAAAGTATGCAAGTCTTTAAAAGACTGTGAAATGGTAAAGTGTCTAGAATCTTGTGCCCAAGAGATGGAGTCTATTGCAGATCATGAACCAAATACAAAAATAATAGACAAAGTAAATGTGTCTTTAGATTATATTCATCATGAACACCAAGGTAAAGGCACATCTCTGAGAGGAACACAAGGAATGACTGAAGGATCAAAACTAGAAGAAATAAACTCTGAGTTTGGCAAGGAACAAACTTTTGAAATATCCTTAGAGAACTCAGTGTCTTCTCGATGTCAAGATGAGAGCTCTGTTCCCTCAGGGACACTTAAACCTATTGAGGTAATGCCTTTGTGTTTGTCTTCTCAAGAAAATTCAGAAACTAACCTGAACATTCTTAGTGAAATGCTTTGTGAAAATGTAAAGAACTGCACAGACCTGTCTGAGATGAAGGAAGAAGTACCTTCTAGGGATATGAATAATCCTAGTGAAGGGTACGTCAGTGTGAAAAAGAATGTTTGCAAAGTTTGCCACCCTCATGAGAATTCCACTGATAGACATTTGCCTTTGATAATGGAATCAACAACTAAAGCAATTGAAGGACCTCAGAACAGACCTCTTGATCACTTAACTATTGAAAATGAACCTGAGGAGATGGTTGCCAGAAAAAGAAGCCAGGGTTATCATTTGAGCAGGACTTCTCAGACCCACTTGAAATGGCAGAGGATGCATGGTGATTCTCAAAAACTACAAAGCAGGAACATTTTGAACTGCATATTATTGAAGGAAGAGGAACACATTTGTCAAAAAGGATGCCAGATGATATTGGAACAATATAGATCATCTAATATGTTGTCAAATGAAGTACAAACTAAGTTCCAAACAAAGGCTGATAAATATGAGTCCGCAATGATGGAAGAAATCACCCTAGCAAAGCCAGCCAACGGTAGCATTGCTGAAACATTTCAGAGAATGGAAGATGCAAAAGAGAAAAGTGTTTGTCATCCATTAAAGAAGGACATTGAGTTGTGCACAGTTCCTTGCCTTCCTGGTGCTCCTCAGAAAGCACAAGACCCCAGTTCTGCTGGGTGTGATCCAGTATGTGGTGCCTTTGGGAATACTTACCATCAGAAAGGAATGCCTCCCTTAAAGAAGCAGCCCCATCAAACATGTAAGAGAGTTCCCTGTCAGGAGCCAATCAACATGGGAAGGAAATTAAGTAAAATCAGAAGCTCTACCTGTAGGAAGAGTTCCTCTGATCCCATTCCCACAAAAGCACAAAGACTTCTCAACTCATGTGCTGCATCTGCATCTGTGCTCACACCGTTGGAACCCAAAACAGTATCATGCGGGAGTTTGCTTAGCCACACACCAAAGCAGAGGACTACTTCATGTCATCCTTTGAGAAATCGGAATTTTAGGAAATCTACCAAAGAATCAGCCTTATTAAGCAAGCTGTCTATCCTTGCCTCCAAGCTAGCTCCAGTCACAAAAACCCAGAAACTCCGATATCAGCGATGTTCCTCTGCACTTCTTCCAGTGGCCAAAAGCTACAGGCGTCTCAGATATAAAAGGCTCCTGGATGGGTTTTCATATAATGCCATGCAGCTTGATCCATATTTGGCAGATAGTGGGTGGGATAAGAGGCCTAACAGTAAGCCCTTGGCACTTTATTCTCTCGAAGCCATCAAGATGAGCTTCATAGATTTGAGCAACAAGATGCCATCACTGCTTTTTGGTTCTGAAATCTTCCCACTTTCCTTTCATGTGAACTTAGCCTCTAATTGTGTGACTGAGTTCTCAAGGACTTTTCCTGAGCACTGTGCTCCAGCAAGGCTTGCCTTAGAAGAGGCCTCCCAGTGCCCGTCTCAACCACCCAAGTGGACTTTTTCTTTCTTTTTGTCCCATGGTTGCCCTGGGATGGCCACATTCAGGGAAGACACTGGCCTCCATAGTCAGGCATACACTCAGGCTCCTCAACAGACTCCAACTCCTCTCCAAGACTGTGGAGACACCTCCATAGTCCCGACCAGAGCAAACTGCTCTGTCCTTGGCCTTCACACACTTCTAGCACTTTGTTCTCCGGGATGTTACCGAATCTGGACAAAGAAACGGAGCTCCAGTCACATGCCAACCATGCAGAGGTTCTTAATGGCCCAGTTTACACAAGGCTTAAAAGGGTTAAGGTCTCCAGCTTCCATTGCAAACAAGATCTTCTGTTCTCTGCCCTACTCCGTGGGCAGAGTGCTGTCTATTTGGAGCCAACATGGGCCTGCCTCCTGCTCCTTCGAAATCTCTGCTCTTCATTCCATTCATAACAAGCAGCCAGCAAGTCTGGGTACCACAAGCAGGTAAAATTTGCTCTCTGTTCTTTGCATGTTTCTTTCCTGCTGCTGGGGAGAGGACAGAGCACTATTGGAAACAAGGCTCTTTAGAATCATCTCTGTATCTGCACTTGTTATTTATATTGCCAAATATCTTCTGAGAAAATGCAGTAGTAATTCTTAAATGTAGATGCTTGTATTTTTCTGCTAAATCTACTTTTTTTTTTTTTTGGTCCACTTTATTCTTCAAGTCTTTTTTTTTCCTTGCAGGGCTGGGAACTGAACCCAGGACCTCACAAACACTGTGCAACTGCTGTTGCACTGCCTGTTTTTATTTTATTTCGAAATAGAATGTCACTAAGTTGGCCACTGTGGTGTCAAATTTGTGATCCACCTGACTGAATGTTTGGAGTAGCTGGGATTACAAAGCATGCCCCAACAAACTATTGAAACTTGAATTTCTGCCTTTATCCTTTTGCCTCGACCTTTGTAATAAATAACAAGCAAAACAGTGTAAATGCTATCTGTTTCACACATTACCATACAGTAGCACCTAACTCAGTGTTTGGTATACAAAGGATACTTCATAGGATATACACTTTTTTAGCAAATGAATAAATTTTTCATAAATTTGAAGCACTACAGAGGCTTCAAAAATTGACACTTGCATTAGAGAAGTACAAATGAAACTAAGTTTCCATCCTACCCCAATGATTTTTCCCCCGCATCTTACTGCAGAAAGAATGGCTACCATAACACTCAACAACCTGTAGGGAAAAAGGTGGAAATGTAAACTAATATAAATACTTGTGTAAATTATTGTGGCGATTCCTCAGAATACTAAAAATATTCCATCTGATTGCACTGTATTCCTCTACACACTTTCCCAAGAGTTAAGACATGATATTACAGTGATACGCATATATACTTGTTTATAGCAACATAATTCACAATAGCAAAATATTAGAAATGAGCTAAATGCCTTTCAGCAGATGAATAAAGAAAATGTGATTCTGTTCATATACACAGTGGTGTCTTGTACTACTCAGCCATAAAGACAGATAAACTGTTAGTCATTTGTAGAAAAATGGATATATCTTAAAATAATGCTAAGTGAAATAAGCCAGACACAGAAGGTTAAATTTCACATGATTTCTCTTATATGAGAAACTCAAAGTATGAATTTTTTTTTAAGTATGAATTTTTTATGTAGGTTTTTTTTTTGTGTGTGTGTGTGTGACATGGTCTTGCTATGTACCCCAGGCTGGTCTCAAAACTCACAGCGATTCTACTGCCTCAGCCTCCTGAGTGCTGGGATTATAGGTATGCGCCACCATACCCAGCATTATGAATAATTTGAAGAGCAAAATAAGAAACAGGAAGGTAGACATTTTGCACATTTTGTGGGGATTTCAGGGAACGGGAAGGGAAACTAAAAAGGACTAAGATGCGTATATGTATTGGCTCCCCACAATGAACATGCTCATTTTGTATCATAAGTATGCTAATAAAAACTTAAAAAAAAAAAAAAAAAAAACCTTCATGACTAAGAAAATTGGGCATTTTCATATTTTAGTTTTAGTGTTTATGGCATATAAAATAAAGTAGGCCAAAAAAGTCAGAACCTGCTCTCAGGGGCCAAGGAGATGGCTCAGTAGAATAAGTGCTTTCCTCATAAGCACAAGGGCCTGAGTTTAATCCCTGGTTCTGGAAAAAAAAAAAGTCAGTAAAGTAGGCAGGAGTTCTTACTGCTTGATAACTGAAACAAATTTGGACCAGTATCATTATACTGCTGCTTGAAAATAACAGAACAGGGCTGGCAAGATAGCTCAATTGACTAAGTGCCTGCTTAGGCAAGCACAAGGACCGGGGTTTGATCCCCCACACCACATGCCTTGCCAGCCCTGCCCCCAGGTGCACTGAGCCAGCCATGGAGACTGGTGATACATACCTTTAATCCCAGTGCTAGGGAGGCTGAAAATAGGAGGATTACTATGAGTCTAAGCTACATAGTGAGACCCTGTACCAAATACATTAAAAAGAAAATAGCAGAACAGAAAGACTTTGAATTTTTGAGTTAAAACTATCCATCTTAGCAGAGTGTGATGG
This sequence comes from Ctenomys sociabilis, assembly GCA_004027165.1. Lineage (NCBI taxonomy): Eukaryota > Metazoa > Chordata > Mammalia > Rodentia > Ctenomyidae > Ctenomys > Ctenomys sociabilis. The sequence goes on along the minus strand of PVKA01012966.1, from coordinate 46,576 downwards.
TACACTCCTATAATCCCACGACTCAGGAAATAGGCAGGAGGATCACTGAGTTCAAGGTCAGCCTGAAATACTGGCCAATGAGACCCTGATTAAAAATAATAACTATGCCTCTTAATCTTCATGGGGGAGGAAGCTGGGGTTATAGGTTGTCTAGAGTATGTGCTTTGCATGTACAAGGCCCTAGCTTTAGGTCCAACACCAAAAAGAGAAACAACTATTTATTTCTGAAAGCAGATAATAAATCCTCCTAGTTGTAATGCTTTATATGAACAGAAACTTTGTAGTTTTTTAATTTGCCCTTACCATTACTATAGTTGAAAAATTAACAACAAAACTTAATATTCCACAATACCCTGAAAAGCGCCTTGGTTTTGGTTTGTTTTTTGCACATCTGGGCAGCTTCTTGTACAGAGTCATTCTGTGTCATGGAAAAGCTGCTGGTGCCTGGGGAGATAGCTCAGTGGTCGAAGCACCTGCCTGGCAAGTTCAAGGACCCAGGTTCAATCCCTGGCCATGCAGCCCCAAAACCGGGCATGGTGGTGCACGCCTGTAATCCCAGCACTGGGGAGGCTGAAACAGGAGAATCACTATGATTCTGAGCTGCATAGCAAGACCCTATATCAAATAAGTAAAATAAAATTTAAAAAAAAATTTTTTTAAAGCTGCTGGTAGGCGTAGGCATGCACACCTGTAATCTCAGCACTCTGGAGGACCAAGGCAAGAGGATCATAAGTAAAAATCCAGCCAGGCAATTTTGCAATTTAGCAAAATCTTGTCTTTAAAAAGTTAAAACAAGGACTGGGTATATAACAAAAACTGGATTCAATCCCCAGTATGGGGCAAGGGGTATGTGTTGTACAGGTACCTGAGTATTTTAGCAGAGCTAAATAATAAATAAAAGGATTTGGAAAAAACACTGTACAACTCTAAGCATTGCTGATTGAAATGGAAAGATAAATTACTATCGTAAATATTTATTTGTCCTTTAGAAAACAGAAAAATGGGCCCAGGGAGATGGCTCAGTAGAATAAGCACTTCCCTGGCAAGTGTAAGGGTCTGAGTACAATCCCTGGTTCCACAAAAAAAGAAAGAAAACAGAAAAATAATCACTTCTTATAATGCTGTCATAAAAATACATTAGAATGAATCACAATTTTTTATCAAACTCAGGACCTTGCACTTGCCAGGCAGGCACTTATGCCACTAAGTTATATCCCCAGCCCCCTGAATCACAATATTTTCAGTGATGACATAGTGATCTCATTTTGTTGGGTCTGCCTCTAAGTCTCATAATTACTCTTTGCTGTTTCTAACAGACTTTTAGACTTTTTTTCTTTAAGTGTGTTTATTCCTGAAGCTGTTGTGCAGGAAGTTACCCATTTTACCCTGTGAAAGTATTACCTTTACCCTTATTCCTCTTCTGGGTTCTTACTCATCTGAGTTTTCTGTTTCTGAGGTTTCTCTCTGCCTTCTTATATCTAACTTTGAATTTGATTTTGTTTTAAGTCAAACAGACTTAAAACCCTCAGTAGAGGGTTGGTGTTTAACTTTAATAGTGGCTCTAAGAATGCCTGAACTCAGACAAAATTGATAAAGTTTTTTTTTGTTGTTGTTGTTGTTGTTTTTGTGACACTGGGTCTTGCTATGTTATCCAGGCTGACTTTGAATTCATTATATAGCCCAGGCTGGAATCAAACTCAATCCTCTTACCTCAGCTTCTTCAAGTACTGGGATTACTGATGTATTCCACTATGCCCAGCTTAAATTATGTTTCTGTCAGATTTTCTCATTTAAATCTTATTCTTCAGCACTCTATATAATCCAGGTGGAACAGACATCTTTTGTGTTTTTTTTATCAGTGCTAAGACTGAGTCTCATGACAGCTGTGGAGGCTGGTAGGGTTTTCCACTGAACTAGATGCTAAGTCCAAGAGCTCCTTATTTGGTCAGCTTTTTATGCAGTATTCCATTCTGCCTCAGATGAGTGTTGTCAATATTTATTTTTGTCAGTGTATCTTCAGGGAAACATTAGTTGATACTAGAGATTCTATAAGCCAAATCATCTCTTTTTCTTAGCTGTTAAACAAATTCTGTGGAGCAAGTTGTGGTAGCACACACCTCTAACCTGAACACTGAGGCAGCTGAACCAGAAGGACCACTGCAAATTCAAAGCCAGCCTGAGCTACAAAGTGAGTTTAGGGTCAGGATGACCCTAAACATAGTCTCAAAAAGACAACAAAACAAAACAAAAAATTCTCTGGAATCCAGTGCCAAATAGAATATAGTGCTGGTTTTACCTTGAAAGATGCAAAAATCTCAATACCATTGTGTATTAGCTCATATATAGGTGATTAGTACTCTTGTTTCAGCTATTTCTGTGGAATTTAATTATAAAGGAATCGGCTCTTTCTAAGGAATTGACTCAACAGTTTTCACCTACATAGCTATTTTTATGTACAGCTTGGCTTTAAAGAAAATGTTTCTGCATAGTATTTTGTGACATTATATAAAACGGCAATTTTTACTTCAAAACAATATAGTGTTCCATAATGCAAGGCCTAATCGGTGACATACACCTGTAATCCCTGCAGCTAGGGGGCTGAGGCAGAAGCAGATTTGCTATGAGCAGAAATTACATAGTGAGATCCTGTCTCAATAAAACCAGCCAGGGAGATGGCTCAGTGGAATAAGCACTTCCCTGACAAGTGCAACAGCCTGAGTTCAATCCCTGTTTTTTTTTTAAAAAAAAAAAAACAAAAAATAGTAATAGGAGCAAGGGAGGTAGTTCATGCACAGGGTCCTAAGTTCAATCCCCGGTACTACAAAAAATAAAAAATTAAAATTAAAAAGACCTTTATGTCATCAGCAGCATGATGCTGATGATGATGTAAAGGTCTTTTTAATTTAAAATCTTCAAGTGGTTAGGGAGATAGCTCAGTGGCATAAGTATCTGCCTGGCAAGCACAAGGTCCCAGGTTCAATCCCTAGTACCACAAAGAAAAACCTTCAATGTATGTATTCTGTAACTTTATTAAATGGTATAAGGCCTCAAGACATTTTCATTCTCTTTTTTCTTACTGTCTTCTCTTATTTCTCTCTCCCATTTAAATTAGGAATCGGCCAGGCATGGTGGCCCACACTTAATTCCCAGCACTCAGGAGGCTGGAACAAGAAGATTGCTATGACTTCAAGGCCAGCCTACACTGTGTAACAAGACCCTGTCTCAAAAAAAAATAATAACAACAGTTAAGAAATAATCTTCCTGACTGCATACTTCCGTTCTAGTTATGAATTCATAAGCATATGTCCCATAGTTAGGAGGTTTTTATCCTTTCTGGGATTCTGTATCACGTGCTAATAATATCCAGAGTAGCATCGGAAACTTTCCTGTCATCTCACCATCATAACTGCTTTTATTGGGTTCAATTCCTAGCACCACCAAAAAAAAAAAAAAAACAAATAACTGCTTTTATACTTTTGCTTTCCCTTAGCCACACCTTGTTACCATATGTGCCTCTTCCGGGCTTGGAAGCTACATATAGAAGCAGTAGTAGTCAGATAAGGTAAGTCCTGGGCACAGGAGGGCTCAAAAGGAGTGGGTGGTAAAAGCACAAGGACATGCGCTGGTGTTGACAGATGGTGTATGTGAGGATGGCACAGTTCTGGCTTTCTGTTTCTCTAAATCTGATCTGTATTGCTCACATCTCTGAGAATTAGATATGGTGGTTTATTTGTTTTAATTTATTTATCTGGTACAGGGTCTCACTACACAGCTCAGACTCATAATGATCCTCCTGTTTTCAGCCTCCCCAGCCCTGGGATTACAGGCTTGTGGCACCATGCCCAGACTTAGTTGCCAGCTCGTGAGGGCAGGGCTGGTGCAGCATGCAGTACCAAGGATCAAACCCTGGTCCCTGCACTTGCCTAAGCAGGTGCTTAGTCCACTGAGCTATCTCGCAGCCCTAGATATCTTGTGGTATTGTAAGTAGGGATTAGAGATATAGTCATTTGAAAAGCATTAGTCTTTTGTACCAGAACACCACTGTCAAACTGTTTCATGTCTTAAATCTGGGCATGGTGGTGCATACCTGTAATCCCAGCACTGGGGAGGTTAAAAACAGGAAGATCACTATGAGTCTGAGCTGCCTAGTGAGATTCTATGCACATAATACAAAAAGAAAAATTCATGTCTTGTCACTTACTGAGCTTTAGTCATCTGAACACTGTTCATTTGTTGTTTACCAAATATCCACTTCCCTCAAAACTTGTTCCTTTTTGCATTTTTCCTTGTAAAACTTTATATCAATGAAATCAAATGGCTACATTCTTATAATTTTTTACATATATGGACCCAGGATATATCCAGAAATGACAAAAAAACAACCCCCCCCAAAAAAAGAGAAATGACTAGTAATCAGGTTGATTCAGGATACCCTTCCTAGAAATAAAATATATCTTTACCTATAGTCTATATGGCAAGGTGAATGTGCTACAGGTAGAAAGCAAATCCCTCTCATGTTGTCTTCTTTTTTCTCCATGACCCTAGACTGGAGCCTGCATTTCCTCCCTTGGTACCAAAGTCTTGCTTAGTAACAGAACCAGCTGTCAGCAAGCTCCTGTGTTCAGCTTCTGAGTTCCAAGTTTCTGGGTTTGATGAACTGAATGGTGTGACAGCAGCATGCCCCCGACCACAGAGCAGCCCTCCAGAACAGAAAGAGGTAAATGTGAAATACTACATCAGTACAGTCAGATGACAGTGGCATTGGTGTCTCTTATTGACTTGTATCACAGGTTAGATATAGGCTGCTCCCTGAGTTCTGTTGACTACCTTAGCATCAGCTCAATACTGAAACATAATAAGCTAGAAGCTTTTTTTGTATAACCAATAAAGGATACATTAGATTTCTTGTTTTTTTAGTTTGTTTTTAGGGACAGTATCTCACTGTTGAACTCCTGGGATCAAGATCCTTCTATCTTGGCCTCCCACATAGCTGGGAGTACAGGTAGATGGCACCACGTCCACGTGAAATTTTTAATCTGAATTGTTTTCCATATCTTTTTTTTCTTGGTGACAGCATTTAACAATGTTTATAGACACTTGGACCAAAGAGCAGCTTTGTGCATTTAAAGATGAGTGAAGAATAGTATTCTTCAGTTTTGCAGCATCTGCTTTCTCCACAAGTTGCAGACTTTCATATTCCAAAGGAACTTTTTTTTTTTTGGTCTTATTTTTACTATTTTCTTTTTTTGGTACCGAGAATCGAACTCTGGACTTCGCGCTTGCTAGGCAGGCACTGTGCCACTGAGCTACATCCCCGGCCCAGACTTTCATATTAATGATATCAGTATCTGAACTGAATGTAATTCTCTTTTAGTAATATGGAGTAGGTAGTTGCTAAAAGCAGGGTAAGAGGGAGAGCTCTCGTATAGAGCTGTTTGTTAGTTGGTGAAACCAATGTGCTGCCCACTGTGCCAAAAGCACTGCCAAAACAACAAAGAAATGCATCCCTGTTTTACAGTGCTAGGAGTCAAACCCATATTTATTAGAACTCTATAAACTTAGAAAGCAATGTCTGGAGTGAAGAGGGACTTAATTTATCATGTCTCATACCTTGACCATCTTTCTTTTTAACCCTTAAAAACAGGCCGAGCCAGAGAAGAGGCCAAAGAAAGTCTCACAGATTCGCATCCGGAAAACCATTCCTAAACCAGATCCTAATCTTACTCCAATGGGCCTTCCTCGCCCCAAAAGGTAAGCACCTTCTCTAACATAAACTAAGTTCTCTTATTGGAAAATCATTGAGGTAAAATATAGTTGCCTTTTTAAAATGTTCAAAGTAAAAAGAATAAATGTTTATATGCTCTGAGACATTTGCTGTACTTTGAGGAATTTATCCCAATCAATTAAGTGATCAAATGGCTAAATATTTATGTGTGCAAAGATACTTTAATGCATTCTTAGTAATTTTTATTGAATTTACTATGCCCGGTAAATGCTTGTATTCCTTCAAATGTATCTTTTATTTAACACTGCTGGAAAGTGAGTACTATTGTTCTCCCTGGTTTTAGGTGAGGATATTGAGAATCAGCAGTCTAGATACTTGCGGTAGGTTCTAAATGTCAGTGATAGCATATGTGGTTTTTGTCCATCATAGGCTTACCCAATCGCAGAGACCAAACTCTGAACACTAAACTAGTAAAGGGCTTTTTTTTTTTTTTTTTTGGCGGAACCGGGGATTAAACTCAGGCCCTTGCACTTGCTAGAGAAATACTTATTCCACTGAGCCATCTCCCCGGCCCCCATTTCACTTTTTTTAAAGGTCTATAAGCTGAAGTTTTGGTGGTAGATATTTCTCAATTTCTTACCAGCAAAAGGAAGCCTAACAATACCTTTTTATAATACACACAAAGTTATTTAACTTTCCTGAATTTTAGGAACTTGTCTATAAAATAAGAATAAAAATTCCTAACATGGCTTATGTACAGTCTAATTGAGAAAAAATCTTTACTGTATCTATTGTAGTGCTTCACACAAAGTTAATGCAGTGGCTAACTATGAATTATGATTTTTTTTTCCATACTTAGTATGTGATAGTTTTATAAATTTTTTTTGTTCTTTGCTTTGGTATGGGTGCTCAAATCCATGGCCTTATATAGCACTAATACTGAGCTATTCCCAAACCCTTAATTTTTTCATTGAACTTCCAGTAAATCTTTTTTTTTTTGGTACCTGGGATTGAAATCAGGACTTTGGACTTGCCAAGCAGGCATTTATGCCACTGAGGTATTTCCCCAGCCCATCCTATAAGACTTTTCAAGAAAATTTTAAAAAATATTTCAGATATCCTTATTACTAGAATGAAACTGGATTCTGAATCAGTTATTTTGTCTTGATTTTGTATATCTCAAAAACTTTGTTTATATAAAATAATAGGAGTAGAAATAGGTTCTTCTTTTTGTTTTATTGGCTATACTGCAGATTAAATCCAGGAGCTTGTTAGGCAAGCCTTCCACCAGGGAGCTCCATCTTTTGTCCTTTTGCTTGAAAGACAAAGTCTCACTGTGTACTTCAAGTTGGCCTTAAACTCACAGTTTAGCCCATATGTACCTCAAACTTATGGTGATCCTCTTGCCTTGGTCTCCCCAGTGCTAGGATTACAGGTATGCATCACTATGCCAGGAAAAAAGCTGTCTTTATCCTATATTGTTCCTCCACTACCTTCTTAGGAACTAAGCATCAACTCATTGTTAAAAACAAAAAACTAAATAGTCTAAGGTTTCATTATCATAGAGCAGGAAATGAGGCCCACGTTTTCATCTCTGAAGCAATAATTTAATAATTAGCACTGTCTAAGTTACCTTTCTCTTGTTGGGTCAAAATACTGAACACCCAAAATTAAGGAAAGAAAGGTTTATTTAGCTCTAAGTTTGTGTAGGTTTAAGTCCACATTCAGCTGGCTTCAAAGCAAAGGGCAATAGTTCATGGTGACAGAAAACAAGGAAAGCTATAAGAGCAAAAAGAGAGGAGCAGGGACTGAGGATCTAACTGTGCAAGGTCCTGAGTTTGATTTCTGGCACCAAAAAGAGAAAAGCAATAAGAGCAAGCCTCTTTCCCTTCTTATTTATATTGTATATAAATAGACAATATATTATAGTGGTGCACACCTGCCTACCTCAGGGTAGATGTGGCACTCACACTCATAATCCCAGCATTGGATGAGTCAAACATAAATTCTAGAAGCCCACTGCATGACTACATGAGGCTTTGGGGGGACAAAACCGTAACAGTCACATTGAATAGTAAGAACAAGACACATTCACTTGCTCAGGAGCAGGCTTTCACCTCAGTTATCATTTCAGTGGAGGCATATATGGAATAGAAGCAATGTGGTAAATGTACCTTGCTCACTTTTTTCTTAGAAACAAATAATAGGGTAGCTATATACAAAGTTAGCACTCAGGAATGAGTAGGATTCTAGTACATAAATAACAAACTCAGTGAAAGACAAAAATTAAAGAAACAATACCTTTCACAGTAGAATCAAAAAAATTCGAATACCTAGGAATCAATCTAACAAACCAAATAAAAAAGACTTTTACATTGAAAATTATAGTACTCTCAAAGAGGATCTTGAAGAGGGTACCAGAAAATGGAAAGATATTCCATGTTCTTGGGGAAGAAGAAACAATGTAGTGAAAATAGCTATACTTCTGTTTCATAGATTTAAAGCAGCCCCAATCAAAATACCAGTAGCATACCTTGTAGAATAGACAAAACCCTAAAATTCATGTGGAACCAGAAGAGATCTAGAATAGCAAAAGCAATTCTGGACAACAAAGGCAAGGAAAGGGGCATCACGATTTCTGACTTAAAATTATACTACAAAGCTACCATGATTTAAAAAAAAAAAAAAAAACAGCATGGTAGGACGAGCAAGATAGCTCAGTGGAATAAGCACCTGCTTAGGCACACACAGGGACTGGAGTTTGATCCCCATTACCACATGCTGCACCAGCCCCCTCTCTAGGTGCACTAAGCCAGCCACTGAGACCTGGTGTGGTGGCATCCCTTTAATCCCAGCACTGGGGAGGCTGAAAACAGGCAAATCACTACTAGGCCGAGCTGCATGGTGAGACCCTGTACCAAATACATTTTTTTAAAAAATGTGGTACTACCAAAACAGACCAAAAGGTCAGTGTGTAACAGATTAGGAGATGCAAAAATAACTCCATGCCTAGCCACCTTAACTTTGACAAAGATGCCAGACATGTTCACTAGAAGGAAGTGGTCTCTTTAATAAATGATGCTTGTAAAAATGGCTATGCACATGCTGAGGATTAAACCTAGACCCATACCTCTCACTATACACTAAACTAAAATTGGAATAGATCAACAGCCTAAATAGTATTTTTTTTGGCTCAGTAAAATAAGCACTTGCCTGGCAAGTGCAAGGGCCTGAGTTCAATCCCTGCTTCTGCCAAAAAAAAAGAAAGAAAAAAGTTTTTTAAAGAGAAAAAAATTCAAAACAGGATTATAGGATAACAATGGTCAACATATTGCATATTGTTATCTATAAATCAGTTGCTCAGGAAAAAAACCTACATATTAAAACAGTTACTAAGTCTGCTGGAATATAGATTCTTGACATTAATTAGTGTTGGCAAAGACTTTATGAACAAAACCCTAGTCACACAGGAAATTTTTTTTTAAAATTAACTTTTTTAATTTTAATGAGAAAAAGATAAAATAGCAATGAAATAGTTTTAAAACAAGTTAATAAGACAGTTGCAGAAATTAATACATTGTATATTTTTTTTATTTTTTATTTATTTACTTTTTATTTTATTGAAGTACAAATATCAATGAGACAGTTTTAAGACACCTTAACAGGATGGATTCGATAAATTAATACATTGCAAACTGTTTTCATAATGTTTTGGTATCGTACAAGGTGCATACATGATATTATACTTACAGACATTATTATAGCAGATGTCTCTTATCAGTAAATTAAGAGAGTATAGCTGTTTACGTATCTTATTTTTTATACCTGAATTATATCAAAGATTCAATAACTAATACTTTCTACCTTGTTATTTTCCTAGTGGTTGTCCATAGTACTAGAAGCCGACATAATATCCTGTCCAACCACCATTAGTACAAATCTTGCCTCTCATAGAATTATGTAGAAGCATGGTATTATCTATCCCAACTCTACTGTCCATACACACACATCTTGATTCTGCCTTTCTATACCCCTTCGTCTACACCTGTCAAAGATGGGCACTCCATTGTCATTCAACTAATTTAAGTGCCTGAATTCGACGACACAATACAACACAGCATTTCACAATAGTGAGTTATCTGAAGAAGTTGTCAACCTAGCCATTTACAGCTCAACTTATTATTATGGCCCCGCGTTGTATACCTCATTTTTATACTTTTCTGCTGGATGGTTAAGACCTAGATAGAGCAAGACCTATATACCAACACATGTACTTTTTGTTTCTTATGAGGTCAGTGAAGTTGTCCCCTCAGTGTTTAATCTTGTAGTCCTGTACCTTATTCTGTAGATCCTTTGTCTGTGTCATCCATGTGGATGAGTCACGGCCAATGCTTGATGAGTTTGCTCGCTGTGAGAGCCTGAGAGAAAGTTTTCTCTCCATGTGACTCCCCAAGCACACTATAAAACTTCAATCTCTTTTTTTTGTGTGGCTCCATAATCTCCTTGTTCAGAAAATTTGAGGCACAACTGATTTTCATGATGTTGCTATACAGGTTCTCCTATGTCCTGAGTCTTCGCTGACCTTGAGAGGCTAGGGCCAATACATTGCATATTGTTGAGGAAATAATAAGAATCAATAACTGGGGTCTTACCATACAGCAAAACTTGCACAGAAAAAGAGTAGAGTCAACCCACATTGTGGGGAAAAAATTTGTCAGGTGTTCTTCAAAGCACTAATATATAGAATAAAGAACTAAAAAAAAAACAAAAAGATCCGCTCCCAGCCAATTTAAAGACCCAGTCAAAAATGAGTATCTGAACGAATGCACTTTTCAGCGGAAGAGGTAGAAACAGCAAGTAAATACACGAAAAAATGTTCAACATCACTGGTCATTTGAGAAATGTAAATTAAAGCCAAACTGAATGCACAAGGTTCTGAGTTTGATTTCTGGTACCAAAATAAAATAATAATAAAAACGCTGAGATTCCATCTCACTCTAGAAAGAATGGCTGTTATCAAGAAATCAACCAGGGCTGGGCGTGGTGGCGCAGGCCTGTAATCCCAGCACTGGGGAGTCTGAGGCAGGAGGATTGTTGCGAGTTCGAGACCAGCCTGAGCTACTAAGTGAGCTTAAGGCCAGCCTGAACTGTATAGTGAGACCCTGTCTCAAAAAGACAAAAAAAAAAGAAATCAACCAGGCATGGTAATGCATCCCTACAATCCCAGCACTTGAAAGGCTGAAGCAGGAGGCCTGCCGTGAGTTTGAGGCCAACCTTTCTCAAAAAAAAATTAACAAATGCTGGCAAATTCATGGGGAAGAAAGAATCTTTCTCCACTGTTGGTGTGAGTGTTATCTGGTTTAACCACTATGCAACTCAATGTAGAGATTCCTCAGAAGACTAAAACTAAGGTTCCATTCAACCCAGGGATTTCCCTTGTTGGGGTCTTCCTTCCTAAAAGCAGCATACCACAACAGTACATGCACAGCCATGCACAAGCTATTCCCATACTCATAGAGCACTTGGGTGGACTAACTCACACATGAGCCTCTCTCTGGCACAGTGGGAGGATCCTTACTAAAAAGGAACAAACTATTCCTAAAGTGGGAGAGGAGCTTACACAGATGATATCCCAAAAGAAACTGCAGAAGAAAAAAAAAAGCTGAAGAAACAATTCCCATGTCTTGAGAATTAATTCAGCATGAATTGAACATAAAAGGTTTTTTTTTCTTTAAAAAAAAAAAAAAAGCCGGGCGTGGTGGCGCAGGCCTGTAATCCCAGCACTAGGGAGGCTGAGGCAGGAGGATTGTTGTGAGTTCGAGACCAGCCTGAGCTGCACAGTGAGACCCTGTCTCAAAAAGACAAAAAAAAAAAAAAAAAGAGAGAGAAAGAAGTGAAAATAAATCCATGTTTCTCCCTCCTCAACTCTGAACAGGTCAGCAGCCAATACCAACTCAGGACCACTGTAAACTAAATTCTCAGTCTTTTTTTAGTCTGTCTAGGTAGCATGGATCCAGACCACAGATTCATAAAGAAGCACACAGCTTATGCTCACTGATTCTCTTTCTCTCTCCCATGCCCCCCTTCGGTTCTAGAGATCAAACTTGGGACCTTTGCCAGACAGGCCCTCATGCCTCTGAACTATATCCTCTGGTCTGCTTACTGATTCCCATGAAAAATTCTTTTCCTTCACCCAGTGACAGAATTTGTGGAAGGAAATTTCCTTTGCTCTGGAGGTGTTGAGATATGATTTATTGGACCAGGGTTGTTCAGCAAGTGCAAGGCCCTGGGTTCAATTCTCAGTGCCAAAAAAAAGATATAATTTATTAAATTAAAGTTATTCTATTAGCTGAAGTTTTTTTGGCTATTTCCAAGAGAATGGAAAACATACCTCTATATAGAACTTGTACATAAATACTTAGAAGAGCACTATTCAGAATAGTTAAAAATTAGAAGCAACCCATATGTTCATCAACTGGTGAATGGATAAAGAAAAGATGACATATACTTAGAATGGAATGTTATTAAATGGGATATGGTAGTGTACCTCTGTAATCCCAGCACTCAGAAGGATGAGGCAGGAGGATCACAGTGAATTCAAGGTCAGTATGAACTACATAGTGAGACTCTGTCTCAAAAAAAAAAAGGAATGTTATTTTGTGTGAAAAGAAATGACATAGTGAAACTGAATAAAATATGATGTTGTGGTTTGGGGTTTTCCCAAGGTGAATAATATAGTACAGGACACATTTTATAATAGTGACTCACCTAAGAATCACATACTACAAGTGCAGAGAATCTAACCACACACACTAAATACTACAGAATCCAGCTGAGGGTCTAGATCTCTTTTTTTTTTTTTTTTTTTAATTGGGGATTGAACCCAGGCCCTTGCATTTGCCAATCAAGCATTTAT